>JBBPCY010000035.1:13243946-13255231 GCA_037974405.1 Brachyalestes nurse
TTTTTGTTTTGTCTGGAGCCCTGTCCATATATCTATATATATACGTGTATAGATATATATACACACACACACACACACACATAAATACACAACATTATTTGCAGGGGTGTGACAAATGCATAATTACTGCTGAATTATGCCCCAAATCCTGTGTGAGTGTGTATGTGTTCGTTTTTATTTTGGGCCCTATAGGTTAGGTTTCGGGTTTGCTTTAGAATATTCTAACTACTAGATAATCCCTGTATTGAATTTATTAGTATTACAGACAAATATTATAACAGAAATTACATATTAGCGTATTACATATTACTCTGCCGCGCCTTCAGCGTTCACAGTCATCGAACTACTGAGCTGGAGGTGTCCTACCACGCCCCTGTCCATGTGGAGGTTTGTTTTGGTTTGGTGCGTTGCTAGGCAGCACACCTGTGTTAGGTTAGCCCTCGTGTTCTCCCTAGTATGACGTAGGCAGGGATTCCCTCGTGTCTCCAGGTGTCTCCCCTTAGTAGTTAACAATGTGATTATTGTGAAGTGAAAGTGACCATTCTGTCATAAGTGAACGCACCACAGCGCACAGTGTGAACAGCACGAAATTATTCCTCTGTATTTAACCCATTCACCAGCGGGCAGCCAGGAACACAGTGTCCGCTGAGCAGTGTGTGGGGATGGTACCTTGCTCAGAGTACCTCAGAGGTGCTTAGCAGCCTTTGGAATCGAACCCACGGTTAGGGGGGAACGCCCTAACCACTAGGCTACCAACAATGTCTTCAACAATGTGACTATTGCTTCGGATTGGTTGTTCTGTTCCCGCTTCCTCATGTCTCCAGGTGTAAAAGCCAGCGGGTCTAGCTGTTTGGAGCAGAACCTGCATCGGAACCATTCCTAGTGCATTGGAGGAAGCGCCCGCCGTCGGAACGGGGGTCCTTTCAAGAAGCAAAAAAGAGAGAGAGACACCCTGTGTGGACTGTTGATGTGTTGGCTTTATTAAAAGTGTGTATATTATTGTAACTCCTGCGTCTGTGTCCTTCCCAGTGGCAAACAGGACATAGTGCTTATTATTATTATTGTTGTACATGAATATGTTACACATTTGGGACATACTACATACAAGTGGTTACATATACACAACAATATATGAGACACGTACAGGTACTTACATATTAAAAATATATACAGGACGTACCATTATAACATACAGAAATTAACGAATATATCTCATATATATATATGGGACATATTATGAATACCTTTGTAATTAATAGATAATAGACAGATTTACACATACGGATCATATTACTTACAGAACAAAACATCTATTTTGGTTGTTTTTCATTTATTTCCACACAATGAGAACAAACCAGACATAATATAATCACATGTCCACACGCCCTTTTTGTCCAACAGACATAATATAACCACATGTCCTGATGTTACATAAAAACAAGTGTGCATGCATGCGTGTGTGTGTGTGTGTGTGTCAGCTGAGTCGTGTGCTCCAGGCATGTAGGGTTCACAGACTGCACTGTCTGCGTGCCAAATGCTCAAGCTGCCTCAGCAGCCTACGGACCATCCGCACCCCCTCGCTCACAAACACACAAACACAAACAGAGACCCTCGTGACCAACAGGGCCCTCGCAGAGGCCCCTCGACTGACACGCACAGCACAATAATTTGTGCTAATTTGCAATCCATTCCCATTTAATCCATTCAGAGTGTCACTGAAAGAACAATTCTGTGAGTACTGGACATCCTGAGCTCTACGCATCTGTTCATCAGTGTTTATTGTCTTATTTTTAGAGTTATGCTGGTCTGCATTATCTTTAATACACTTTAATGACAGGGGACCATCCCAGTCTGCTTCCACAATGAATGACTTAATGCACTGAAAGCCATAAGGCTTACCTGCAATTACTGATTGGCTCTGATTGCCTGAATTATAATGATATTTATTTATTGACCTTGAACTCACCCACCCACACACTTTTACCTGTTTATGTATGTCATTCATATCTGGGACTGCTGACTGGTCCAAAGTGATGGTGATGGTGACTGGCAGCTGCATTTGATTTAAAAGCCAATCAACTGCGTTTTCAAACTGACTTTATAGTGGCTGGTGTGGTGTAGTAAATAACATCACTGCCTTCCAGACAGAAGAGTGGGACTTGATTTCGACTCTGGACAACACACTAGACCAGGGGTCACCAACATGGTGCCCACACGCACCAGGGTGCCCCCAAGGACCACATGAGTAGCTTGCGGACCTGTTCTAAAAATAGCACAACTCACCAGTGAGCAGCATCTAACATTTATTCTTCTTTAATCACATTTGCGTTTATATAGATTTGAAAATAACAAAAAAAGCATTTAAAACGTTTATTATACATGAAGTTTAAGTTTAGGTTAACTCTGTTCTTGTGTGTCAAACTGGTAGCCCTTCGTATGGCTCAGCACTCGTCAAGTAGCTATCAGTTTTAAAAAGGTTGGTGACACCTGCACTAGACTACATCAATAATAGGCCTGATGTAAACGGCACACATTAAACTCACCTAAGCCTAAAATTTAGAGTGAGATACGTACTGTCGCTGAACCGGAAAACATTCTCTTTATCCCAATTTTAAAAAATATTTCTGAATTTAGCTTGAAAGTATATGCAGCAAGAAGATAGGGCATTCTCACACATTTGCTAATGGGTACTCTTTAATTAACAAAAGTTTGTTTTTTGTAGCAATTGCATCACATTGATCGTTCTGTGACTGGTCATTCTGAATTACAGTCAAACACCCCATTTCTATCTAAGAAAGCTGTTATCAATTTACTACCAGGTTTGCCTTACAGCCTGCATTTATCATCCACGCATTTCTACACTAATAAAAAAAACTGATTTCTCGTCTCTCCTCCTGCCTTTTCACTGCGGTTGTTACAACCGTTGTACTTCAGTTACTGTATTCAGCTAGCTGACTGCTTCCCACAGGACCGAATAGTGCATTTATTATTCAACTAGTCTATTCATCCTCTAACACCTACAAAGATGACACCAACACATTTTTGCTGCCTGTGTGGTTCCTCTTGCCATAAATACTGTTTGGAGGCAGGAAAGTATAAAAGCTATGGTTTACAGACCTGGGAACAATGCCTAGTATAAGTGCATGACCATGCAGACAGCCTACACCACATTTCTGAGCACAATTCACTTACCTCTTGCTGAGAGTTTTTTGGTGTTGATTATTTTGGCAGCATATTCTTGGCCTGTGCACAGCTTGACACAACGTCGCACGACTGAAAAAGCTCCTCTGGAAGAAAAAACAAGGAAAAGAAAGAATATTTTTGTGAGAAAATCTGAATTCTATGCAAATTTCACAGTTCGCACAGCTTCAAAATTCAAATGAAACGCCTTTGTTCCAAGGAAACTAAACTGGACTATATGAAGCATAATTGCTGGTTTCATTAAATTCCTTGGGTATTTGTCAAAGTTACAAATATTAATATATCTCATTTGCTGACATACCAAGCTCTAATGTATGAAATTTTATTCATGAACCTCATTAGACCTCAGGCTTTTCACATATTATAAAGCTGGGCAATTCTGTAGAATAAATTCCTGAACACACAAATGTCTATTTAGTGCAGCATGTCAAATAGTAGCAGTCCAGCAACAGCCAGGGAATAAATATCTAAAAAAGAAAACCTAAAAAAACAACAACATATGTTGTCTGCCAGGAGTCTGCTGCCTCAGACCTCTTTTCCGACAATATTTTCAGCACAGCATGCAAAACAAAAACCATCAACACTAATGTCTGATGTCATCTTTTACTTGCTAATTTTAGAGTATCTTTCTGTTCTTATACAATACACTCTACATGTTTTGGCCAGCGTGTCTGCTGACCTGGGGTAGTCTTGTAACGTGAAAACCACATGCACGAAGAAACCGATTTAAACCCGGCTAAAATAATTGTTCTAACAGATGGGTTAAAACAGTTTAATAAATAGAGAGAAAACTTAAAGCATGTGTTCCAGAGGGTCACAATGAAGCAACTGTAAAACAGTGGACGCTCATCAATGGAGGTTTCCCTGGGCCAAGAGAGTGCCTGAATTCTTCTCTGCTGCTCATGAAATGCGATGGGAAAAGTGGCTTTTATTAGCAGCTAAGCCAGCTCCACCTGTCTCTGAGGAGACATTGAGCTGATTTGGTGCAGCCTGCCTGTCAGGAGGTGGAAGCGGCAGCCTGAAGAAGATCAGCCCGTGCAGAAGCCTGAAACATGATTATCTGCACACTTGGAGTAGAATGAAGCACCCAGAAAACAGAGCATGCCACTCCAGGAGGATCTCGACTTGCAGAGGAGGTCGCTGCTTGGTGGTAACTAGCTTATAATAACATGACACAAAATAAGTGTGACTCCAGCTCTTTATGGACGATATTCACATTCTGCTGGTTCACTACAAGTTTGGACTCTTCCTGTACTCCATGCACTGACAGTCTACTTTGACAAAACTATTAGACAACTGCTTTTTCTGAAATTATCTAAAAAGGAAGATGCTGGGCTTATTCAGTTATTTACTTTGTCTTTCATCAGAGAATCCAGCAGTGGAGTCAGTAAACCCACACAACGTCTACGACTCGAGCCGATCCCAAAAAGAATCCAATCTCCAATCCCACGCATTTGGGAACTGAGAGTCAACTCCAAAGCTTTGATTCTAGAGACGTTCCAATTTGCTGTCTGTCTGAAAAGCAGATGCTTTAACACCACATGCATCAATAGATTTGCTGTATTTTGCTTTGAACAAAAAAGCAGACAGCGATCAAACAAACCTGCTGAAAATGAGGAAACTTTTACCTGAAACTGATGGAGGAATAAAGGGTGAACTCTCTAAACCCTCTTAGTAAGATCAAATTGTTAAACTCACATCATAAGTCCCTGAAGAACAACCTTTGTGGTTGAAAACAAGATCCCATTACATTCACAACATGTCAGTGTATTATTTACTTAATTAATGCTGCAATAAAATATAAATAACTATTAAAAGCAGTAATTATTATCCAATATTCTATGTTAATAAAATAATACTGTGATAATTAATCACAATCATTTTTACGTTGCCAGATCTCCTTGATGTTTTGATTTATTAAGATTTTTTTTTTATTTTAGAATCGACTCAGAGTCGAATCAGAGTCACCTCCAAAGCTCGACCAACGAAGATTCGAGGCTTTAAAAATTGCAATGCAAATTTGGACAGCGCGCAGCCAATCAGGGGCGACTTTCCCTCAGCATCAAGTCATCGCCCACAGCATGACCGTTGGAGGCTCGTCATATTTAAAAATCAGCAGAACCGCCGAGGGCTTGTCTGCACAGAAAATAAATAAAAATTTCAAGTATGTGCCGCGGTCGTGATGGCGCTGGGACGGTAAATAATTGAAGGGGGAAAACGGGGCAAAGAAACGCAATACTAAGTGAGGAGGGAGGGGGGCGAGAGTAAAATAATTTCCTCACGTCAGGCAGCAGGCATGCTCCTCTCCACACTCAGATTATAGACAGCAAACAGCCGCTTCTCTCTCTGACGAGCTCCAAATGTCACTGTCTCGAGCTAGATATTTTACCACAGCGGAGGCCGGGCTACGAAATCAGTAAAATATAAAATAAAACTCAAAATTACAATGTTGCAAGTTTTTTTGGACTGTCGTTTGAGAGATTCCTGTCAAGTGAAAGCGCTGTTCTCGACAACTTCATATGGCTCGGAGGCTAATAATGACACACACCGGCTACACGGAGGCTGTAACAAAAATTCCGCCTTACTTTCCGAGCTCCTCGTAAAGCTGGTATTCGTCGGTGAAGCGTGTACAGGTTGTCGTTGCCATGTCTCCCCTCCTTTCTGTTCGCTTGGTGGATCTGTTATCCGAGCTGGGTACCCTCCGCGCCACAACACCGCGATAACGCGTCCGCAGAGCCGACCCGTCCGCCCTGGTGCTGACAGAAATGTGTAAATAAACGCGAGCGATCGGATGAGGTGAGCTCTGACAGCTTTCCCGGCCCCTCTCTGCTCGAACACCCGTCCGACTGCAGTACAGTTGTTTTCCGCTGCAACTGTGAAGTCCTGCCACGGGGAGGGAAGCTCGCGCGCCGCTAGGGGGCGCAGTGGCAGCGCGCGGCCGCAGCATCTTCTCCCCTGACGCCACGAGCAGCGGCCCGTTTTAGATCACCGCTCTCCACAGACACTCAGGGTATTGAGAAGTTCTGCCAAACTTCAGAAGGGCTTGGAAGGAGAACTGAAGCAGATCTAACTATTGTTGTTTTTACTTTTCTCCTAAACTCCCCCCTTTATAAAAACAGGAGAGAAACATACGCATTTGATTTGTAGTTTTGGAGACATGAGAAAATAATTTTAGATGTAAGGCTACTAAACTCTTAAAATCCACAGTAATCACTTTTGTTTCTGATAACATTGATTATCTCGTCCCAGGGGCTTTTGTTGGGGAGGGTGTTGGAGGAAGTTGGGTATATTAAGCAGCTAGAGAACAGTCAGTTCTTAAAGTTGATGTTGGAAGCAGGAAAAATGGCCAAACAAAAGGATCTGGATACTTTGAGAATAACTAAACTATGATGTCCGGACGACTGAACATTCCAAAACAGCAGATCTTGTGTGTGTGTGGGGGGGTGGCGGGTGGAGAAGAGATACACCAGGATGCACTATTGGAAGAAGGCGAGGCGGTGGAAGCAGGGTGAACCTTGAGTCCTGCATTCATGTAGACGGTATTTGACACCTAAACACTGCAGACCAAGTTCACCCTTCTTGGAGACAGTGTTCCCTATTGGCAGATCCTCCTTCAATAGGATGATGCTCCACTCCCAAACCAACGCAATCCAATTGAGATATGGGATATGCTGGACAAGTAAGACTGATCCATGGAGGACCCACCTCGCAACTTACAGGACTTTAAGGATCTGCCATAACATCTTGATGCAGAACCACAGCACCTTCTGGTCTTGTCCAGACATTGATGGGTCAGAGCTGTTTTGGGTGCCACAAATGAGACCCACATAATATTATCCAGGTGGTTTTAAGGTTATGGCTGATCGAATTATATCTGTATTGTAAACATCTGAATAGTGCATGTATTAACATCATTCTAAATAACTAAGGTTTGCTATAAGCTCATTCATGCATTGTGTACATTGGGATGTGACAAAACAAAGTTTTGAAGAACGCTTCAAGATTTCTGAGATGTAGAAGACATCTGTGTAGGTACATGACAAAATTTTACACTTTTCTCACATAAATATTCCGTTAAGGCTGTAGTGAGAAGAGTCAGACAGAAAGGAGTTGAGACATCTGTGAGACAGAATATTTTTGAAAGCGAGAAAATCCAAGAGAATTTTAGGAAAAGGTGAAAACTGCTTAGAATTCAATTAGCACCTAACTACGCCTGGAAGTAGATCAGATTAAATTTCATCTGTGGAAATAAGAATGATAAAATTGTGGAAATAAAAATGATATATTGTGAAATGAGGAACATAAATGAGTACAAGAAGAAGCAATCATAAATGATATTATTCCGTAATGTACTTTATTGAAATCAAGCACAAGTAACAATCAAAAATTGGGTGAAAACAAAAGCAGCATTCGTTTCCATCAGTCACTACAACATCTAAAAGAAAAATGACAAAACATTGCTCAAAAATATACAGAGAAGTGCTGAACTGAGGCTGAATAAAAATTAAATGTCAAATATAGTCTTAA
Source organism: Brachyalestes nurse (assembly GCA_037974405.1). NCBI lineage: Eukaryota > Metazoa > Chordata > Actinopteri > Characiformes > Alestidae > Brachyalestes > Brachyalestes nurse. Next base: position 13,251,675 of record JBBPCY010000035.1, read on the forward strand.
TTTGGCTAATAACATCCCTTTAAATGACCCTTTTACCATTACGCTGCTTTACATGTAATATATAACTACATCATTATTTAGTACGCAGGTAAATGTAGTTGGGATTTTTTTACTCGAATCTTTTTAACTCGGGTAAATGTTTTGTTGCTAGACAGAACACAGTAATAATGATTTGGTAAAACAGTGCCAAATCAAGCACAGAGTAAAAACAGGTCCCTGTGCCCCTACAGAAACCTAAATACTCAAAACGATCAGCCTGTCAACAGCTTCAGCAATTCAAAGGCATGAGGACTTTTGCAGTGCTTACGTAACATCTGTCACACTGCAATGAACTACTCCACTCGCACCGTCACTGTCCATGCAGAGATGTCAGTCCTTTGCTTCAGTGTGTGGTGCAACTTTGGCTGTTCACTCATCGGCCAGAACTGAAGCTCAGAACTGGACAGCGCTTGGTGGTATGTCGAACATGGACGGATCAAACTGTTGTCCTTTGAATGGTGATCCTTCAGCATCCCAACCCTTCTTCAGCATATCATGAACTTTCTAAAAATACAGAAACACAAACATAAGTCTATAAGTCTCTATAAACGCAATAATTCAGCATCACCTCCAAAGGTGTGTTTATGCTCAAACCTTTAATTGGACACTTTGGAGTTGTGTCAGAAGATGCAGGCCTGATAAAACCACAATCAGCATAGATCTTCTCATTAGACTGTACATTCCTGTGTACTGCAGTGACAAAGATATTCTATTCTATCTCTGCCCTAGCAAGATGTTTATGAATGGTATCACTCCCTTCCTGGTCAGTAAAAATAAGTCTTTCCCTGAGCACATGCTTCCTGAGTCATGTGAAGCTCATCTTTTCAAAACCACTGCTACCACATCATTATTGGACGGTTCAACATGCTTGGAGGAGAATACTAAACATGAATTCTGTTGGGTCATTTAACATACACCCCTGCTGGGGAAAGGCAGAGCCTTCCAACCCACCCAGAGGATGGCTGTGGCACCACCGGGGATTGTACTTGCAATCTCTCACCAATAGAGCCAGTTTGTGCAATTGTGCCACTCAGTAACTCCCAAAATAATGCACTTTTTAAAAACATAACAAAACAGGTGCATACACTGCATCCACTGCTAAGTTATTTAATAGACAACAGGCTTTTCTGTCTTATGTTGAATGATCTGCATCTGCTCAAAGATGACCAGTAATGAAGGAGCAGTTGCCACAAACATTTTAACAATCATCTGCCATGTAACTAGTGTGATTCGGTCACATGCATTTTCTACTGTTTAAAACCCACTAAAGCACTCTGAGCAAACGAAAGCCAATTCTTGCTGCAGTGTTACCATTTCATGGCTCTGGGGTTTTCCTTGGAGTTTCTGATGGTAGTCGAAGGTGAGGCGGTCCAAAACGGCATGTTCCTCCTCATCCACAGTGGCCATGGTGCGCTCCCGGTTAATCTGGTTGACATCAATCTCCTCCTCACCTTTCAGCACAGCGCTCCACCACACTTCCCCGGTTTTACTGAGAGACAGCTGTGGGTAAAAAGATGGAAAGACATTCAATTTTTGCTGCACGGGACAAACCACTGAATAAACTTAATTCAGCAGTATTTTACAGTATCGTTTGGCACCTGAAAATATGAAAATCTGAAAAGCTGTTTAGCTGAGCAGTGATTGTTTTTATCCTCAGAGAATATAAGAATATTAGCATAAATACATTAATAACACTATTACAGTAGACAGTGATACTATTTGTCAATGCATTCACTTAACCATTTACAGAAAGCTCTTTATGGAAGCCCAGAATTACTTGTACTTCCCATCAAATATCTAGTTGGGCTTGATCAGTCCTTCATTGGATTAGATCAGGTGTGCTGGCTGCTCCAATTGCTGGAGAAATATGGACCCAAACCAGTGTTCTTCTGACTAGTTTCCATATCATCAACTACAGTTTACACACAAAACTAATCTGAATCCCCATCAACTGTCCTTGCATATACTGTATTCTAATGTTAACTAGTGTTTTGCACAGATGCATAGACTTTTGCACAGTACTATGTATAATCAGTTGACCTAACAAAGTTCCACAGTCTTTACAACAATAGATTGAGAAAATAATGCCTACCAATACACAATGCCCTGGTTCCAGACTCCACAAGGAATTCTCTGTGTTGATTTTGTGCGAGAATTCACCTTCCATCAAGACCTTTTCAGACGCTCCCTCCTTCACCGCTACGCGTACTCTGCTAGATTGAAGACTGACAGACACCTGTAAGGAGAAAACAAGCAAATAATGAAGGAGGAAATGCTGAATTAAAAAAAATACTTCACTTTATATTCATTATGATGCAATTTCAACTGATTACACGGAAATTGAACTGGTTCAAGCCAATATGAACGATGAATTAGCGGTTTCTGTGCAGATAATTACGTCACTTGTGTGAATAGCTGATCCTGTGGGGCCCTCTCCTGTGAATGTCTATTAGACAACTCAACAAACTAATTCAGGTAAAGCAGCATGTAGGTGATAACTGTATGGACTGATACCTGTGATTGTTAGGTACCTGTCTGCCTTTGACAACACTGGGTGGGACGAAAACTCGAACTTCCACATCAGTGTAATCCTGTGACCAGCTGTAGTTTTCTCGGACAGCACCGTTGTAGCTGTCTGCGCTGGCCTGAAAACGCTCCTGACCTCTAGAAAACAAACATATGCCATCAAAACAGGATTACTTTATAAAAGCCAATAATATGCCATATATACATACACACGCATACATACATATATATATATATATCTCTTAGGGCACTAACACAAAAGTCGACTTCAGATGCATGAGTCGAGTTCCCCTGAGAGAAGTTGACCAGTTGTGTTTTTTTTTTCCCTCTCTCTGCCCTCGCTTGTGTACACAATGCAGTCCCTGCCTCTGATTGGCTGACACCGACACACGTTCCGTGACTTAACCAATTATTATAGTCCCTTCATAAAAGGGGCGGTACCGTTGGCGCGAGGGGAATATAAACACAAGACCACAACAAGACGAGAGACAAGCAGCAGAGAACATATGTGGAGATGCTTCACTCTAGACACACAAACAGCACGGTGACCTGCAAAACCTGCAAGTCTGTGTTAAAGTAACAGTAACAGTACAGGATAAACAGTACCGCATCTATGCGGCATCCGCTAGCTAACATGGCAAATGCTAGCACTGTAGGGAGTCGTCCTGCCGCAGCTTAAAAACTGTTCCCACTCTCAGTTGGACACTTAAATTTATCAGAAAATTCAAGGTATCAGCCTTTGTTTAGTTTTGTTTAATTGTTGTGTTGACTGTTAATGTTAGAGAACTTTTAATAAAAGTTGCTCAATGTTGCACACCAGTGTTCCTCCGCTGCGTGTGTGATGACATCATCAAACGACTAGTCGACTCGACTTCTACTTTGCTGACCCACTAGTCGACTTGAAAAAAATTTAGAGTCTTTAATGCCCTAATATATATACTGATAGAGATATATATATATATATATATATATATATACATATATATACACAT
>JBBPCY010000035.1:13255695-13275913 GCA_037974405.1 Brachyalestes nurse
CTCATGTATGTCTTGCCATTGCAGTCCTTGTTCCCAGCATGCAAACCCATCACATGACACATCACTGGAAAGCCCAGCATGTCCTCTGCAGAATACTATAGAGCTTGATGGGGTATCTCCAAATACTTAAGGAAGATACAGGCGAACAAAATGTCCATTATAAAGGGCATAAATGGGCCGGGTCTCAGGAGGATAGATATATATAGACAATAGATAGATAGATAGATATCAATAAAATTTCATTAAGCTGTAATGTTGTGCTTCAGTGTAAATGTTTGTGTCTTTTCAGAATCGTGCCGCCCGTGTTCGTGTGGGTAAAGGTGACAAACCAGTGACCTATGAACAGGCTCTGCCCCCCCACCAGATCGCTCACAGGAAGGGATGGCTCTCCCATCATACAAGCAAGTGGCCATTTCTTTTAATTTCACTGCTTATGCAGAATAAAAAGTGTAAAACCTCCTAACTTGCATGTTTTAATTAATTTGTGTAATTTTGTCTCATAACTGTAACACTGTCAGCCATTGAGATTTTTATTTTTAGACTTAAACTGAACAGTGACTTTTTCTGACTCACACTGAATTCGTTTTTATTCACACGGCTTTGCTTATCTCTCTTGCGTGAATCACTGAAAGAGAGGACACCCACACCAGCAGGATTTCATGAATGTGCACATATTAAGATTGTTCAAGATTTTATGTAAAGCGTGTATTTGACAACCATGTGAATACAATCCCTAGTGACACATTTGAATGGGTTTGAAACATGGGCTTTCTTTAGGTAATCTCCGTGGAGAGGAAGGTGCTGCAGAAAGGACCATAGAAGATCTGTTCATCCGCCGTTTCATATACGGCACGTTTCATGGCTGTCTAGCGAATGAACTGGTTATTAAGCGCAGAGGGAACCTCCTGATCATCTGTGCTGTGATGCTACAGAAGCTCCTTCCCCATAAGTATTATTTTCTGGTCGGCTACACTGAGGAGCTGCTCTCGCACTTCTACAAGTGTCCTGTGAAGATGGAGATCCAGACAATAGAGGAGAAAACTGTCTATAAGTATCTCTAAGAGCCCCTGATGAATTTTTGAAACTTGTATTGGTCTTGTGTACATGTGACTTTTTTTTGCTCTCAGTTTCATGTATATTTGTCAAGATAACATTTGAACAATCCATTAATGTAAAAAATAAATTCTTAAGCAATATGTTTTTTTTCTGTGCTGTGTAAACATTCTGGCTTCTAAAACATAAAAACATAGTATTACAAAATATGCCCAAAACAAATGATAAAGGCATAAATGCATTCACTAGTTGCAGGCCAGTTTACACTGAATGTTAAATTGTTTTAATGGGCCTACTTTTTTGGTAAAAAATAATGTATTTTTAAGGACGGGGCACACAGTTAAAATTCAACACAGTGTCTTTTCACCTGACCAAACTTTTTATATTTACAGTATAGTCAATAAAAGTACTGTTGTGAGGCGGTAGCACCTTATTGCACCGGCAGCATTTTCAGCCATCAGGATCCAAATACTTTCAGGGGTATATTTCAATGTAAAACCAACTGCTGCAACATCACATCTCTTTTCTATTCTAATAAGAGCAAAAAATAAACACCAAACCCCAGTTTAGAGTTTCTTAGGACTTTAATGCTTGAATCTGCATATTTTTTGTTTCTAAAAATAGGGCCCCATAGCACAGGGTGACCATATAGGCTGAAAACAATTCACATTTATTAATTACCTGAAATTAAAGATTCCCATCATGCGAAAGGCACATTCACTGTTTCAGTGCAAAAGACAAGGCACATAATTGCATTGTAAAATAAGACTTTGGCTGAAAGAGATTCTCCTTTAATTATCCACTATTCCCTTCAAAACGGACGAAAAATGCTTACAAATACAATAAAAGGTACTGGAGTGTTCTGAATTACCTGTGCTGGATTATCTGATGCAATTTCCGAAATATACAAAAGAGAAAAGAACCCTAGATGTGATGATGTGTTGGGGGGTGGGGTGGGGGGGGTTGTGAACCGTGAATTTACACCATTAAAGTGACAGTTAAACAGAAAGCTGGGAATATTAAAATGTTAAAGGCTCTCAACCATTTCACAGTTGTTCGGAGTTGGTGCAGTGTACTTTTAATCTTCCATCAAGTATAAAAGTGCTTATAAAAAGAAATTTGGACAAAATCAAGTTGAAAACAAGTAATTCCTCGTCTGGTCCAGCTAAAAGCCTCAAGATCATATCTGTCAGTAAAACACATGACCATCGATATTACACTCCACACTACAGATACATTCACATTTTCAGGGAGTGTTTCCTGTTAGACATGAACTAATCGGGAATCTGAACGGTACATTTCGTCTATAGTTTGTAGTTCATCCAACCATTCTCTGAACCACTTACCCTTAACCAGGGAGGGGCAGAGGAATACTCCAGAAAGGCTGCCAGTCCACCATGGAGCAGGTACACACACACCCCCCCCCCAGCATCTCTACTAAACCTGACAAGCGGGTCTTCAGACTAAGGGAGGGAACTGGAGAACCCGGTGCAACCCACACACATACAGAAAGGACCGGGGGGAAAAAAATCAGAAAAAAATGGGAATGGAAATGAATGTTTCTTTGAATAATCATTTTCTTTGCATGTGCATGATTGAGTCTCAGACAAACCCACTTGTAATCACCCTCAGTCTTGCATCTGTGTTACTGTATTGAAGAGGACAGTTTTGCCCTTAAAATGTAGCTGTAAAACAATTTACAGCTAAAGAATAGGAGATGTTATGGTTTACGGTATCTGGAATGAATGCATATATGTTTAAAACTGTATGCCGTTATGTAGTAACTGACTCAATCTGACTACAAGGCAAGTAATAAAAAGGTTTCCTATGGTTGAAAATAAATCTATTTGAAGTGTAGCAGCAAAGGCTGTGTAAACACATCATGGCCGATTTCCATGATACTGCGAATCATAAAATTTGGCCACTGATCTTCTGATAGAGTCATAAAAGAAAACGTACTGAAAATGACAGGCTCTCACACTTTAGGTGAACCAGAAATTTGGGTGTTTTCCAGCACCGCCCACTGATTTTATGGGTGTTCCTTGAGGTCTCGACAGCTCTTGCCCGCACAAGACTGAAGCTTGATAAGCCGTTGGTTCATGGTCTGCAGAAGAGCAGGGTCCACCTTCTTCACAATGTTCTCCAGCTGGTGAGGGTCAGCTGTCAAATTGTAGACCTCCACAAATGCCTGGCAGGAGTTCAGAAAGAAGGCAAAGTCAGATGGAGGTTACATAAATTCAAAACTTTAGCTTTATAGGAATAGGAATCTGAGTACAAGGAAATAAGTAAAATAAAATATTGTCAAAGTGATTATAGGGGTCCAAGTAAAGACACAGCCTATAAGGCCAACACCATTAAAGTGCTGGGTGGCCTAATGGTTAGCGTTGGCCCTGCAATCAGAAGGTTGTGGGTTCGAATCCCAACACTGGTAGTGTCATGAATGAAGTACCCTTGAGTAAGGTATTATCCCTACACACCACTTCCTGGGCATCCCTCATTGGTGGCAGCACACTGCTTCACTTAGTGAATGGCTTAAACGCAGAGAAAGAATTTCACATTATGTGTTGTGTTGTGTTCACGTGTGACTATAAACCATTGCCTTTTATTTAAAAGCAAAGGTTTGATTTGAATTCATTTTGCAGACCACTTAACTACAAGATTGGACTTCTGATGAGCCCATCACCACTAAGCATTTATTAAGTAGGATTTACTTAGGTTCTAGTTAAAAAAATCTCAATGCATTAGCTCTTCAAATTTTGTAAAAACAGTAACAAGTTTCAGCTGTTTGTCAATTATTTTCCCAGACAAAAGGATTTAGCCACACACCACGTATTATTTTGATATCAAAATCATAACGATCATGCAAAAATACAAAGACTGCAACAGGTGTTGCAGATTATGCAAATTTGGAGCTTGATAGTTCTTAAGACATACTGTTTGGTTGGTTACGTGTAGCATGTAAATAAAAACTTTGACTTTAGGTCTGCTAAAGGACAAAATGGCAAAATGCTGGGCTGCAGTGCCACCTTGAAGGCGACTGGAGAGGAGGAGGGTTAAACCATACTTACCTTTAAAAGTCAGAAGCTGACATTTCCCAATAAATAAAGCATTTAACCAGTAGCTAGTGTGGGGTGGATGAAGCATGTAGAGAAGAATCCAACACAGAAAAATGCCATCACCTCATTGTCTGCGAACTCGCAGTACTGCAGATTGTTGTCCTTGAGAGTTCTGACACAGGCGTACGTATTGTTGAAGGCATCCTCACAAACACAGTCTGGGAAGCAGTTCTGCAAAGTCAAAAGTAATGGTAAGGACTGAAGACATTGCACCAGTTTATGTACCTTATAAATATAAGGTATAAAGAACTCTATTCATTTTTGGAAAAACATATTTGTCAAAGCTGGACCACATGGGTAAAATATATATGACCCTTAAGATTTAATATGTATACATATCTCACTCTGGAATACTTTCTTTTTTTTTGTACACAGGCTGGTGGTCTAGTGGTTAGGGCGCTGGCCCTGCAATCAGAAGGTTGTGGGTTCGAATCCCTAAACTGCTAGTGTCATGACTGAGGTTCCCTTGAGCAAGGGACCGTCCCCACACACTGCCTCCCGGGCAACCCTCATTGGCGGCAGCCCCCTGCTTCACTTGGGAAAGAATTTCACACCGTGTTCACGCTTGACTATAAGAGGCCACTTTATCACTAACTAAGTGTATAAACTTTGTTTTTTTTGTTCTAATTTTCTTCTATAATTATGTTCCAAAAATAAAAATAAGAAATATAAAGAAAAGTTCAATAGGTACTTACAGCCAGTCCTGGACCCAGTTTGGGGCAGTAAGGATCTGTAGGGAGGTGACCTTCACCAGTGTACTCCACCAAAAAGTAAGGACGAGCAGTGCCATTGCGTTTTAAAGGAACCTACAAAGAGAATGATGGCACTATTTACTGAGAGGAATTAGACTGGGGTAATCAAGCCTGGTGGCAGATTTCCTGGACCAAGCTTGCGCATCCCTGATTTAGAATGTTAATTTAAACCAATGGTCCAGTGATGCACTTTGAAGGACCCTTCTAGGAGAATGACAGCACAACTACTTTTAATTTACTGAAAGAAATAAGACTATGTTAATTAAAAGCTGGTTTGAGGGACAGTTTAGTTATGTATTTTTGATCTGGGCATCTCCCTAACCACTAAGAAAAAACGAAAATTTAGACTCCAAACACGTCTTGGCTGATCGCATTTGTGGCAGATGTGTGTAAAATTTGGACACTGTTTAAAGTTGGTTTTGTATTTCACACATATTACAAAATCAGTATAGGGTAAACTCTAATGACTGGAATCAGATTAAGCTCAGCTCTAAAATGGAAAGCATCATTGATTTGACAATTTACAACTGGCTTAATCCAAGTCCATGAAACCATGTATAAGACCATGAAACCAGGAAGCTGCTATTTCATGTCACAAACTACAATTTAGAAGATTTTAGCCAGATTAAGCATTTGGATATAATGTCTTCTTTTCTACTCAGTTTCAGGCACAAAAGTGTCTGGACAGTTTGACTTGAAGCTGTTTAAACGGAGTGTAATCTGAGGACAAAGCACAACAGGGTGAATCTGCCAGCATAGTAGACTTTGCTTTTGTCACTACAATCCAAATGAAGTGAAGAAGACCGTCATGGGTTTGAAAGAATAATTCAATAAATTACTGAACACAAAAAATTGCTATCTAATAATGAAGAATGTATAAGAGAGAGCACAGAAACTGACTAGGGATAAAAGACTGCTCATTTCTGTTTTAAAAAACCCCCTTTGTTGTGAAGAAAACCAGCCAACAGCCTCAACCACAATAGATCAGGAAGACGTGTGGTTAAGTTAAGACTCGGAGGGTAAAACCACACACACAAACCACAGAGACAACATGTGAAGAACATCTACTAAAACTAAAGCATGTTTACTTCTGCAGTCTAACGCTAGGACTATTAACAAAAAGGGTTCTACACAGAACCAAAAAAAGGTTCTCTTACTTGAAACAATAGTGAAACCCTTTTGGTGTCATACAGAATCTCATACAACAGGTCTTCCATCAAAACACTTTGTCTGTGAGGAAGACCCACACACATTACTGCACTTCCCTAACACAGCTTCTGACCACATCTGGTTTTAGTCTTACAATTTGCAAAGGCTCATGTGTAGTCAAATGGCTTCAGCACTGCTGGACACAACACCAAAACACATCGAATTTGCACCCCAGGGCAGGGATGGGCACTGTTAGGATTTTATTGACACTGATACTGATATTGCTTATTGAAATCGATACTTATCAAAACTCGGATCCTACTCTCCATAAATTGATAAGATTCAGCAGTTTTTGTGATTTTTTTTTGGGGGGGGGGACTGTGTCAGAGTTTCCTGTATACATACTTATACACATATTTAAAAGGACCCCATTTCTAATATGCAAATAAGAATTACCCAATCGTGAATAATTTCAGTACGTTGAACTGGGATGACTATCTTCTGAATGTACATTTGCATTCAAGCTGCTAGCTTTAAATGTTTAAATCTGAATACCAAGAAATTCTGTCGCTGTCCAAATCCCTGTGCAAAGACTTGAAGAGACTGCAGTGTTTTATATTGTGGAAAATCAAACTGTCCACTCACAAGCTGTGGTAGAAAAGACTGCCCATCCATATTCAAGCTGGACACATTGATCCCAGCAATGTCCAAGATGGTCATAGGCAGGTCAACATTCAGGACCGGGTCCTAGAGGACAAGAGCCCAAATATGAGGAAACTCATTTAAATAAACACAGATGATCAGGTTTCTTTGGAGTAGAGACTCAAAGCTAACCTGCACAGTTTGTTTGGGCTTTATTCCAGGCCCACGGACCAAAAGTGGTATACGAATATCAAACTCATATAGCTGCCTTTTGTCTGTGGGGAGAGAGAACTGACCTGGAACAGAGAATCAAAAGAGGTAGTAGCATTAGAGTCGGCAGATATAAAACACAGTTATGAGGAACAGGGAGACACAGCTGTACCTGTGTGGTAGCCATTGTCAGACGTGAAGAAAATGTAGGTGTTGTTCAGCTCTTTTATGTCTTCCAGTTTCTTCACAAGCTTCTCCACCATGTCATCCACAGACAGAAGAGTTTGCCACCTCCAAGTGTATCAGAACACACAGTAAATACACTAATCCAACACATGTAAAACACAGCTGCTATCACACACACATATATAGTACTACTTTCTGTAAGCTGTAAAAATGACTTTACAACTACAGACGCTGGTGTTGAAAAGCAGTTGTAAGGAGGACTGATCTTGGATAATAACCCTCTGTATGTTCAGCATGTCAACAGAGTTTTGTTCATTTTTACAACTCGTACTGTCTTTTAAACCATGTCGACAAGCTTGTACTACTTTAATGAAGAACTGGATGTTATGTGATCAGGTTTTGGGAAAGTAATTACAGAAGCAATTAGGGGAAGGTCTATTCACTGTTAGCTTAAATTAGACTTTTTGCCAAACTATTCCTCCAATAACTTCACTTACAGTTAAAATGTGGAGAAATTCTGTCAATTCTAAACTTTCAGTCTACACCACATTTGTAAGATCTAGTTTACTAGTTTACTATTTGATAAAACAATTTGCTGTTTTGCAGTAACAGTAACGCAGAGCAAATTGTCAAAACCGGTTATGGACACAAACGTACCTTTTGCGGAAAGCGTTGTCGAGATAGTCGATGGAGGTGTTTGACATAGGGTTGGGAGGCTGACGCAGAAGCCAGTGTTTATCCTGAAAATAGGCACAAAACCCACAGAGTACTGTTAATGTACACAGTCTCCCTCTTGCACAAACTCCTGCACAATTTAATTCTTAAGAAGTAAACAGATCTAGTCAGTTATAATTGTTCACAGTAGTGCATCCACCACTAAAACACCACTAAAAGCGCCCTCACAAATATTACATAAAATGATGAACTGATGCTGGTCATATTGTTTTAGCGGAGGTCTGAAATGGGGTTTTGGGCTAAAATGTATTTTTCAAAACCCAGAGAGGTGAGTATACAAATGGGCATTCTAGGTAGATAACCCTTTACTAGTCGTACGATTTGAAGTTTTGCAATTGGTTCCCATCACTACCAATGCTTAGAAATCAGTAAAGAAGTTTCTCTTTGATGCAAGACTTCACAGCAAGGATTTTGTTTACATCAACATTATGCAGACATTTTGAAAGATAGGTGGAACTCCCTTTAAACAATTCCACTACCTTGCCGGGTTTGTTAAAGCTGCCATCACGTGGGGCTTTTACATCAACAAAGTTCTTCAGATACTGAGGGGCTGCGGTCCAGGGGGAGTGAGGGGCAGGTGGACACAACATCATGAAGAAGGGTAACTGGGGGCTTCGCTGGTCCAGAAAGGTCAGCGACCTGTTCAGCTGTAGCACAGAAGAAACAGATGCTACAAAACTGAAGAAATGTTGAAAAACAATACAAAACTGAAGAAAACAGTACAATATTTTCAAAAATGCACAAACACCCAATTGTCAAATTACAGGAAACTTCAGATTTTCACCTTTCAGTACTAAAATAGCTATAAAGCATAACTGATGAATAATAATAAAATCAACGGGTCTTAGGTTACATAATAACAGCCTGGAATTATCAAAGTTCCTCAGAGCCTGAAAGAAGTTACAGAAGGCCCTTGCACACAAGAGCACGCATGATTGCACATGGAAACAAAGCTCAGCAGTTTCGCAAGGAACTGATCACACGCATCATCATATCTGTGTCACGATTTAACATGCAAGGAAAGCAGCTGACAAGCAGAGTTTGACAGTTTCCAAAAATGGCACGACAGGTTCTGTGTGCTTTTGGGGTTTTTTTCCGACCAGGAAGTGTGTGCTACCTGCATGTCAGCATTCCAAACACTTTTACTGTTAAAATAAAAGGCGGCACCCAGGCATGACAAATAACTGATTCAGGCTTTCTAGTTTTATTTTTAGGCACATTGTTCATGTTCACACTGTCTTTATCTTGCATTGAACCCAATTTAAATCAGCCTTTCCCTAACCCTAAAAACGACATTTCAATCTAACCCGACCTTCAATCTAAACCTAAATCTCAGCCTAAAACCTAAACTAGATCTAAATTCAACCATGACTTTGGCTTTTCTTTATCTTTACCCATAATACATCCAGGAAAGCTGAAAAGACACTGTTTACAAGCTGACAAGACAAAATTATTTTGAAGATAGACCAAACCATGTCAAAGAAACAGAGGAAAATATGTTGTAGTGACATCTTATAGTTGATTTTTTTTTAATTGGGTAAATAGCATCTATATGGCGCTACGAATGAGATACAAAATTTCATAAAGATTGGTTGCCAACCACTGTGTAGAGTGTAAGCACACTGAATTTGTACATTTTAGCTGAACTGAAATATAAAGTGTAAGTTGCAGTGGCCCCTATGAACGAAATTTTGTAAATTTTGTGAAGTTTGAGCCATTCGATTTTTGCACTGATGCTATTCATTAGGTGGTGCCACTCCATATATGCATGATATTAAGGGTCAGGGGCCTCCTAGAAGCCAACATGCCATATAAATTTAGTATTCGTTTTTTGCAAAACTGTTGTTGCTATTGGCCAAAAAGTGCTTTGTGCCTGCTCCACCTCTGGGGGTTCTAGTGCAAAGTGTCACGCCCACCAAGGGACACAAATCTCATATTCCATGTCAACCATGTTGCATTTTCTATCACATGCACATGTTGCATCTGTAATCGGTTTATCCTCACTAACTTACAATCAAGTCTGTGAGGTAGTCCTTTTCATAGTTGTCTCCATGAACCTCTGCTTTTCCATTCACAGAGAGAGTGTAGTTGTAGTACTGAGAGTTCCCCACCTGCAGAAACAAACAGGTGCTCAAACAAAAGCCTTGAAATTGTGTAATTTCCAGCTAAATTAGACTGAACCAGTTTTCAGAGGAAAAAAAAAAAAAGAGACATCCTTCCTCAGAACACATGATAAAGCCCTTCAGGGTCTTTACGTTAATGACAGTGCTTGTAAAACAGGAATCATGGGTCATATAATACAGCTGTTATAGATTATCAGTGCACACTGGAACTTCTGGGGGCTACAGGTGGACAAAGAAAAAGCCTTTCATGGTTAAGCAGCACCAATCAGTGCGATGAACTGACGACTGAGCACATGACCCACCAGCGCATGCCACTGGTCCCAGCCAGGAGGAACATACGCCACACCTCCAGCCTCCTTTGATCCATACTGAAACGGCAGCAGAACGGTATTTACAGTGAATGAATGAAAATCAGAAGACTTATTGAAGATATTAAAAAAATTAAAAATGGCCAACATTTTACATTTTTGATGTACTTTATTTCCCTGAGCGCCACATAATATATAAAACTATATTTATTGGTCACAATATATTGCATGCAATTCCAAATGTCTCATATTCAAAGCTGCACAAAAACAAGTGCAAGTAAGAGACACCCAGAACGGTGCACAAACTTATGATTTGTGAAACTATCATATGGCATCGAAATGTCCAGTCTTCATTGCACAGTGGATAAAATGACTTAGTCTCTTATTAACACATCACTGACCAACAACTGGGCCTCATATGCAAATAATTTTTGCACCCTAACTGATGCAAATATGAACCAACAAAAACACAAACTCACTCATGAGCCATTGGTTATCCTCCTGGTATTATTGTTACCACTGATATTATTGGTGCTACTGATAAAATTAATAATTTAATTGAACATTAAGCATCTGATAGGGTGTTCAAATATATATAATATAATATAAATATATAATTTACACAAACTTGAATTTAATCATTTAAATACAGCAAGAAATTCGCCTGCGACGCTTTAACAATTTGACTGGACTGTGTGCAACTTTGATGAATGAGGCCAGACACTGAGAGGGGAAAAAAACAGACCTGATTTAAGTATTTCCCTCCATAGAAGGTCTGATACAACTCCTTGCTGAGGTAGACGGGGAAGGCTTGGCTCTCGGGTCCAGTCTGCCAGGCTTTGCTGCTGCAGTTGCCGGACAGGGAGTTGTTTCGGACCATGTGGTTGTGCGGATACTTCCCAGAGAGGATGCTGCTCCGGCTGGGACAGCAAAGGGGCGTCGCTGTGTACTGGACCCCGGGGAGGGAGAGGATTGGTTCATTAATTCATGCATCAGAAGATCAAGTGGCAAACATTTTCACTTTTGGATGTTCTGCTTTCAGTAACCACCAGCGTTCTCAAAGAAACTGCTGAACTCTCTCCACACTTTCACTCACCGCGTTAGAGAAAGTGACACCAGCATCTCCGATAAGTTCTTTGGTTTTCTTCATGGGAGTCTGTAGAGAGATAACAGCAGGAAAGTATGAGTCTACACTAGGAAACAATGTTCACAAATGTGTATAACAATCAAAAGATTTAATCAACATAGTTATAATAAACAGAATGAAGGACAGTATGCAGGGTTACTCCATTCAAGAACCAGCTGACAAAGAGATTTTTTTAGGATCAACAAACTTTAAAAGGGGACCAAGTTCTCTTTCTGTTAGTGATTTGCTCACAGACAAAGATTTTAGAGAGGAACTCTTAAAAAGAACTGCCAGAAACTCCAATATTAAAGTAGTTACCAATGGTCATGAATTGAGATGTGTGTGTGTGTGTGTGTTTGTGTGTGTAGGTGTGTGTGTGTTTGTGAAGCCCTAAAGACCGTTTTGTTTTCACCAGTCAATCGGACCACAAAACCAAGCATGACTAAACCACACTAAGAGCACCTTGACGTGTCTGGGTTCATTTGAAGTGTGAAAACGCTCTTAAACTTCATTGGTCTGTGAGAAAGGAAATAGGACACCACATTTTTAATTTAGATCTCTGGTTCTTAAAGTGGGGTCCTGGGCTGCTCAGCAGTCATAGCCTTTAGCCAAAAGATCCACAGTTTTATGATGTTATAAACAATGCATTGGTGGTGGAGAGGATCGGTGTGTATTACTCGGTTAATGGGGAGAACAAGAAAGTTGGAGCCAAATTAACAACATTTCAAATGTGCCATGAGAACGGTATCAAGTTTAGTTTTGTGGATAATGGTGGCAGCAAAAAATCCATCCAACCTAATGAGGCCAAGGTACCGCAACAGCAGGTTAGAAAGAACCCTGATTACACCAGCAAACCAAACGATTTCATCTCAGGCAAACAGTTAGGGGGCGCCCTGTTTAACAGCTCAGTCGTGAAATTGAAAATTGTGTGTTCTATGTTGCAGCTATGGTCCAGGAGGATGATATTTCGTCTCACTGTGTACTATATATATATGGCTGAGGTGACAATAAAGCTTTACTTACTTTCTTACTTACATACCTAGTTACTTACACAGGATGGTACATGTTTGCCTAATGTACAACATTTAAACAACTGGGTTTTTCTTCATAAAATAAAACCCTGGGGTCTGTGAAACAGTTTCCATTCTAAACAGGGGTGTCTTGGCTGTAATAAACATTTTTCTAACCACAGGTCCAGATGCACAGGTGCCACAGTTTGTCGAATCTGAAGGTGTCCGTGAAGATCCACAGATGGAAAAACCCACTAAAAACCACACTGCCTGGTAAAAGTGACCCCTAACTAGACTGATGTGAAACTGTGACTGCAAAGTGACCCAAACTGGCCTCATCTTTCCTATTGTGCAGTTTCTGCCAAACGTTTGGAATAACCTACTCACAGAACAGGTTTTCCCTTTATTAATACAAATTTCCTGCTTTTTGGAAAAGCTTTGGATTCCACAATAGTACTTTACCTTACACTACTGCTGTGAATAACTCAAAGATAAAATAAAATTCAGAAGGTGGAAGAAACGTCACATGATACTTTACAGTGCTTTTCCAGCTTTTATGAACTGTCTAATGGAAGAAAAATAACATGGTTTAGAACTGTGGTTCCCAAACCAGTCCTAGAAAACGCCCTGACCTGCACATTTTAAATTTTACACATCCACTTAATCTCAACAGCAGGTGGGTAAAAAACTGATTAGCAGGATGAGGTGGGACAGGGGGTCCAGTTTAGGAACCACTAGGGAATAATAATAAGACATCAAAACCATGCAGAGACAAAAAGACATGGAAATTTCCATTGTTCCAAGTAGCCCTTCAATATTTAAATGGAAAGAAATTCACACACACCCCCCCCCCCCCCCCCGAAGTCTAATATTTTACATTTGCCCTTAAGCACAAACCTTTAGAATAACCACAGAGACACACCAGATCAGGGTTGTCCCTATCTCTGACGCTCACAGGACCCTTATTTTCCAACTCACCAGCCCACCGAGCTCCACGTCCAGGTCGTCTGTGAGGATAAGGACAATATTGCTGCTCGTGAGAGTTTCGCCACATCTGAGGCTGCAGGTGAGCAGGACGAGGAGCAGCAGGCAGCCAGCAGCCTCCTTCCCTCTCCCAGGAGCAGCCATGAGTCCTGCAGCAGGACTGTCTAGAGAGGAGTGGAGAGACTGGAGAGACAAGACAGGACAGGACAGGACAGGAGAGGAGAGGACAGGAGAGACAGAAAGCAGAAGCAGTCCGTGGTCACGGTGGGACGGTGTGACTGGAGTTTGAGGAAGCAACTCTATGGTCATATGACTTTTTTATGACAGACTTTAACCTCACCGAGAACAACACGTGGTGAAGCAGAATCGAAACTTATCACAAAATGAGCCTTTTTACGTTATTTTTTAAATAACACTATATACGGGGAACTGACAGCAGCACAATGTAAACAAAACACCAGGCCTCGAGTGCATAAAGTTATTTAAAGAAACCACAGACATGACAGGCATTTTCCACACACACGGCTGTGAACGTGTTTCTTTTTCAGTCTCCTCTCTAGTGGGTTGACCTGCAGGAAAAGCGCATAAGGGTAATCTTATCTTATTCAGCTAAACGTGGCTAAACTGACAGTGACGAATTTTCAAACATGAAAATGAACTCAAAAAGACTTTCTACAGATGTTTCCTACATAAATGAGAAACGTTTAAATATTGAACACTTTCAATGGACGACTCTTAAACTGCCCAAACTCCTATTTCGTTGTGTGTTCGTTAATACCATTGCAGACAAATATATTAGAATTAGTTTTCATTATCAATACTAGGCTTCATCTCAAATGCCTCCTCACTCCCTATTTAGGGCGCTACGCAAATAACAAATTAAAGAATTCAGCACCGAAACAGTGCATTATATTCGGATAGTAGATCATTTCTACAGTAGCCAAAGCTCCCTGTGTAAATTTTGGCACACTGTTTTGAGTGTGAAAGCCATCGTTTAATCGCTTACGTAGCACACTACATAGTGAGTAGGGAGCGATTTGGGACACGCCTCCGTCTTCAGAGTTAGTAAAACCACATGCTGAGCAACAATGAGAGACTGATTAAACCAAACTCACCCGTTTAACGTGAATCCTGTAACTTTTAGCTACCACATTACCAAAACGTTTCTTTCGTAAAGTACACGGTAAACGTTTACCCCGTTTTCTACGCTTGGTTTACGCTGTCAGGCTGACTTACTGAACAAAATCTTGCGTCCTCGGTCGGAACTATTTTGACCGCTGCACTCTGTTGAACAGCTCTGACGTAATTTCTCCTCCCTCCTGTATTAAAAGGAGGCTCGGTTCCAAATCGCTCCCTACTAGGTCTAGTAGTGTACTGTTGTATTACATTTATTCCGCCCATTTTGCTGCCGCAACTATGTACATTTCTTATTTTATCGTATGTAATTTGTTATGTTCAACTTTACGAATGTCTTTTATGCTTTGGGATCAATTGGACCAGCAATTTAAACCTCTAGAAAATGGTTGATGCTTTTTGTTGACGACCTAAATAAGCCCCCACTCCTACAGGGGTCATTATGTTCAGTCGGGGTCCTAAAGCAGAGGGAGGAAATCGCGCCATCTAGCGTTTGTGTGTATGCACTTCATGCATTTTACATAGATGCATTATCAGGCAAAAATCAGAGGTCCTCCTTTTATTTATTTTGAATTCCAAACAGCCAAAATATGTCTAATAATGTAATGTAAATACACAGTGATACACAGGGCTTTTCAAGTGAATTTAATTATTAACTGTTTACCTCATTTAAATATTAACTAATTTATCTAGGCACTAACTTCTTTTATTTTTATTTGTATTTTTTTGTTCTATTTTATATAACTTTTTTTATTTTTATTTTATATAAAACACTTAACTTAAACTCGGCATTTGTATGTGGACGGTAAAGAAAGAACTTCATTGCACAGAGAAATGCAATTTCTTCTGTACATATGACAATAAACGCTTTGACTCTTTGAATCTTGAATCTGCAATGAGCCTCACTCACAGCAGGGGGCGACATAACCGCTTTCCTTCGCCATTTAAACAACCTAAGGGCCTCATGCTCACTACTTAGTGCACTATATAGGGATCAGGGAGCGAGGAACGGTTTGAGAGATACCCGATGACAGGCTCGGTGCTGCTAAAGCTAACGCACACCTCTGACAGCGCAACCGGAGTCCCGGGTGACCTGTCAGCCTCAGTTTGACATTTATGGACGCCTATCATCTTCATTACCTCGCATGAAATATGAAAACGACTATAATCGAATTATAACATGCTATCTAGCTAACTAGCTGTGTTGTGTGTAACACGCATTATGGTTCCCCTGAAACGCAGGAAGGTGACATCGGTCCAGGCTGCGAATGAAGACAGCCAGGTGTGTAAATTTCCAAATATTGTTATTTTTATTCTAGAAAGAAAAATGGGAGCATCAAGAAAGGCTTTTCTAACACGGCTTGGAGTCAGCAAAGGGTTTCTGATTGAAGAAAGCTGGAGGTAGGACATTTTTAAACTTCACTCCATAAAGACACTCAATGATTCTTCATAATGGAGTTTTTTTCATAGTTGTAAGGAGTTATGTCCTTGCAGCCCCTCTATCACTCATGTAGTGTCAGAGAACAACTCTGGAGATGAGGTCCAGACCTGGCTGCATGGCCACACAGAGGGAAAAGTCTCTACTGACTCCATCAATCTGCTGGACATCAGCTGGCTGACGGAGAGCCTGGCCGAGGGAAGACCTGTCTCAGTTCAGGACAGACACAGACTGAAGGTAGAGAACAGTTAGTGTGTCTTTAACCCTCATCTTATCTTCAGAGTTACTAACATCCTTTATGCGACCAGAAATTTGCCACCCAAGTTTATATCTCAGGTACTTTGTTTCTTTGACCTAAATAGTTCTTTAAATAAAACATGCACTGATGTACACAATCACATTGTAAACACATCATGATTATCATTTTGTGATTTACCCAGTTTGTCCTTATTAAAATTTGTCATTTAATATGAAGCAAAAAATATGTGAATGGTTTCTTTAGAGACATTCAAATTGAAATAACTTAATATTTATTGACTTTTCCTAATTTTAATAAGGACAAACTAGGTAAACACAAAATTAACTGATGAAATGATGTATTTGTTTGGAGTCAGTTTGACCCCAGGCTGTTTTAGTTGTTTTATAAAACACATAAGAAATATCAACATTTTATAATCTTCAAGAAATTTCGCTTTGCTTTAGTTCCATAACTGAACATGATCACGCCTGTAGCATTATGAAAACCACTGATAGGTTACAGTAGATGGGGGAGGGAAACATATTTTCTACCAGAACTTTAATATTTCCTGCTGTGTTGGCTTCATTTTATGTGTGTTTTATTTAAAGCACTATTTAGTTCATCAACAAAGAAACAAAGGACTGGCACATACACTTGAGTAGCAACTGTAATTTCTGGGATTTCTGGGGTCATATTGACCCCAAGCATAAAGGATGGTAGTAAATGAGGGTTAACACTGTTGAGCTGAAACACAGGAAGGGGAAATGGGACTAAAATCTCTTTAATTTGTCCTCCAGACCAGCCCGAAGGCCTCTGAGGACCATCCTGCAATAACAATGAAGAGTTACGCCTGTCAGAGGAGAACTCCTCTGAAACACCACAATCAGTTTCTCACAGTTAGCACATTATTTTCCCGCACTTTTCTTGGGTTAAGTTTGTTCCGAGAGGTTTGGTGCAAAATGCTCTGTTATAGAGAAACCTTACCATGGTCAGCATTACACATTAGGCTCAGAAGACACATATGGATTCACTGGTGGTTTTAAAGGGTAAACTTAATTAGCAGATTTGTGTTGTAAACAGCGTAGAAGAACTTGACTGGCCCAGACAGAGCCCTGACCTGAACCCCATCCAACACCTTTGGGAACGGAGATTATGATCCAGACTCTCTCGTCCAACATCAGTGTCTGACCTCATAAATGCTCTACAGAATGAATGAACACAAATTCCCACGGAAACTCCAAAATCTTGTGGAAAGCCTTTCAAGAAGAGTGGAAGCTGTTAGAGCTGCAAAGGAGGACCTCCTTATAAGGAACTCCTTATTAAAGTGTATATATTTTTATGCAATGTCATTAACGTACCTATTGGTGTAATGGTCAGGCATCCCAATATTTTTCTCCATATTATGTGTATGCACACAAACTCATTGTTTATATAATTTATAGTTTTTATATTGTTATATATTATTTATTTACATGTTTTGGTGGTTCTACTTTCTTCTATTTTGCGGCTGTAACACTGCAATTTCCCACTCGTAGGACTAATAAAGAGCTATCTTAAAAGTAAGTAAATGTGGTAAATGGGTTGAAATTGTGGTCCAAGTTACCTACACGCTGCTCATTCTGTCTTTCAGGAGGCTCTGGAGATCTTGTCAGAAAATGCTGAGTTCAGTGAGAACGAAGGCAGGAGTGTAGCGTTTCGAAGGTCTGCGTCCATCCTGAAGGCTCTCCCTCATGTTGTCCGCCGTATGGACGACCTGAAGAACCTGCCCTGCCTAGGTGAACATTCGCTAAGGGTTATAAAGGTGAGAGATGGAGGTTTATGGCTCAGCTTAAGTTAATCTGTGGTTCTTGATGGGTTCTTGGATTGGATGGATCATATGAGCACGTCACACTTTTAGGAAATTCTAGAAGACGGCACATCGAGGGAAGTGGAGACCACAAGACAATCAGAGCAATTTCAGGCCATGAAGGTACTGCAGGATAAAATGAGCCTCTGAGTTGACAGGACCAGATGTTGTATTGTTTTAATGTTCCCTTTTTTCCTTCTTCAGGCTTTAACTGGTGTTTTTGGGGTGGGAGTGAAGAGTGCTGACCGCTGGTTCAGGGAAGGCCTAAGGAACCACTTAGACCTGATTCGCACTGGGCAAAAACTCAACCACGCTCAGCAAGCCGGTACTAGATACTGACCATTTATTACATAAAGAAAATAAAAGTGCTTGATATTTTTTTGACAAGCACGGTTGACTCTTGATATAGTTGTCAAGACGTGCTTGGTGTCTGAGGTTTTCCTACCTGTGAATTGGCACTATGAAGCTAAAGTTGCTAATAAGTAATGGAAGTTCATGAAAATTGATTATCAGTATCCCAATTCTATTCCTAAATCACTACATGCTTGTTCCAAAGCTTATTCAGAAGTTTGTTTTGTTCTTCTTAAAGCCCTGTATTTTTATTACTGTAAATTAAATTAATTACTGTATTTACTCTGAATCAAAGAAAATGACAGCGCATACCAAAGAAAACACATGTGCCTGAATTACAGTACAGTCTATACAGGGGTAATATCGATATTTTACATTCTAGCACTGCAGGAATTCAGTGTAAACTATACAGTACGGATACAGGTTTACCTTTACACTTTCTTTAAGGGTAAAGTATTAAGCTGAGTTTATGGTTTACACTATAAAAATATGCATTTTTAGGCATTTTTTTACCACATCACGTATTTGTGGTTTTTCACTATATGCAGGTGCTCTTGGAACGTAACCCCCACGATAAACAGGGGTTTACTCTGTGTGTGTGTGTGTGTGTGTTTGTGTGTGTGTGTGTGTGTGTGTGTGTGTATATATACGCTACACTTTCTTGCACTGCCGACATTTTATAAATACTTGCAAAACTGTGTACTAGGTACCTTACTTTTTTACTATTTATTTTACCACAAGAATACTTTTTTTACTGTGAGTCCCAGAATTTCATTACTAGTAATGATGTAACATTGTTTTCTGTATATGACAATACATTTGATATTAGATTGGTTGTAGTGTTAATAATTAGTCATTGAGATGCTAAATGTCTTGGCTGATCTACTACATTTGCGTTACGGAGAAACTTGTGCAAGATTTATTTTTCGCTATATCTCTACATTCTAACCTTTCATTACTCTTCTCTTCTGTCTGATTTTACACATACTTATACATTTCTAATCCAGACAATCCAAAAGCAGTGTCTGATCTGAAGCTCTGTCTCTGTTAGGAGTGCAGTTTTACGATGACCTGAACAGACCGGTCACTAAACAGGAGGCTGTGGCCATCAGTCACATAGTGGAGAAGGCGGTTAATGCTGTGCTGCCCGGAGCCATTATTGAACTCATGGGAGGATTCAGAAGGTTGTATATATGCCTACACACTTGTACTAACGTGAGGATTTACTTTGTGTCACTCATTCTGGAAATCTCTGCAGGGGAAAAGAGGTGGGGCATGATGTGGACTTTCTCGTTACTCACCCTGAGGAGGGAGCAGAGGAGGGGCTGATGCCCAAAGTGGTGAACTGGCTGGAGGAACAGGTATCTAATGAACATATTTTATGGAATGGTCTGTTGGAAAATCATAAGACATGATATGTTGTGTGGTCTGACTCTACAGTTTGCATTGGAAGTGTATAATCAACCAGTTTGCTACACTTCAAACTGTACGAAGTTCTTCAGTAGTTAATAGTTATATGTTGGTTTCTACTGGAGAAATATATATAAAAATATATATAAATTGTTACGTTCCAAGAGCACCTTCGAATTGTGACAAACCATGAATTTGTGATGTGGTAAAAAAAATGCCCATAAAGGCCTATTTTATTTGTCTAAACCCTAAATATGCTCCCAAAACACTTTAAAAACACATGCGCCCAAAACACATTCTCAGCATATATATATATATATATATATAAATATTTTTTTTTTGTTGCCTCTTTCACCATGTTTCCTGCCCAGGGTTTGCTTTTGTATCAGAAAAAGAATAGAAATTCT
>JBBPCY010000035.1:13277713-13289034 GCA_037974405.1 Brachyalestes nurse
CTTTAAAAACACGTGCGCCCAAAACACATTCTCAGCATATATATATATATATATAGATAAATATTTTTTTTTTGTTGACTCTTTCACCATGTTTCCTGCCCAGGGTTTGCTTTTGTATCAGAAAACGACTAGAAATTCTTACTTGGAGAGTAAAGATGGACCTGCTAGACCTCCTCATAACATGGACCGATTTGAAAGGTGTTTCTCTATATTCAAACTTGAACAACCTACAGAAGGCAGTGAAGCCTCTTACAGCTCCACCGAGGGCATCGGTGGTACAGCAGAGCCCCAGCTGTCCTGGAGGGCAGTTCGGGTGGATCTGGTCGTCAGTCCCTACAGCCAGTTTGCTTTTGCCACACTTGGCTGGACGGGGTCCAAGGTAAAGGTTATCACTGGTGTTTAATGATGATCAGTCACTCGGTGGTCAGTCACCCATCAAATACACAAACCTTCCCTTAGTTGGGCAAGACATGCTTTATATCTGACTGTTTGCACTGTAGTCTGTTCCCATCAATCAGCCTTGTGTAAACTGCACGCATCGTTACACACTGTGCTGAGTTGCTAAGTAATCTCAAATAGACTTGCTTATGTGGTTTCTGACTCTGCATGACATACTGTGCTCCATAAATATGGACTGAATTAGCTGAAATTTACAACAGCAGGCAAAAGTCTTTAAGAAAATTATATATAAAACCTTTACAAACACTATTAATAGAGTAAAAAGTTTAGTTAATCATTCCCAGATCTCTAAATATTGAAGGCCAGTACATTTTGTTCTCATCAAACACCTCAAATACTTAGTTCAGCTCAGTTGATACTTCATTAAATTAAATCAGGAGCTGCTGATGGAGTTTCACAAATCCTTTAAAGACTGTATGTAAGTCTGGAACCGAACCTGTGTTCACAATCAAAACAATTCATGTGTTCTTGTTTGTTTGCGTTGTTATCTTGTGTATTTACTGACAGAAAGATGGATAAATGGCTTCAGACCGTTTGCACAAGAGCCTAAGACTTTTGCACAGTCCTGTGTATATAACATAACTAAATCGAGTGTTAAAACCCCTTTTGAAGCCGGAGTTATGTCTCTTTTTGTGAATTTTATAGACAAAAGCCTGTTACAGTGGTAAAAACACAGACTTCTTTGTTTGAGATGTGTGTGTTTGCAGGAAGTAGAAACTGACTGTGGCAATTGGATTTTTTTTTGCTCAATAAAAACGAAGCACGCTAAAACCACTAAACCGGATCTCTCCTGCAGCTGTTTGAGAGGGAGCTGAGACGCTGGGCGGGGCAAGAGAAAGGCATGTCCCTAAGCAGTCACGCGCTCTACGACAGCAAACAAGTAAGTGAAGTGACTCTACATGAGAAGGACCTTTAGTCAGAGAAAAAATAATGGGGGAAAAATCCAAGATTGTTTTTTTTTTCCCAGATTCTGCTTGTGCTTACACACACACAAGGGATTTATTCGCCATGTCATTAAGGCATAATGTGTCAGTGTGGTACCTCCTTTTGTACCAGAAATGCATGAGCTGCGACATTTGTGTTCTCAGAGGTGGCCAAGCAGCTGCATATGCAGGTATTCATGCACTTCTTTTAGTTTTACCTGTGTTTGCACCCTTGATACCCAGGCCTTTGGAGTTCAAAGCTCATGGAACCAGCAGACGGTGCTGCGGGAGCCTGTCTAGCTTAAAGAATAAAGCAGTAGACACCATGCTGTGACAATGACTAGCATTAAAACCTAAGACTGGTCTTAGACTCACCTTGCTACTCTTTAGATTGCGAGAACATGATAGGAACATTTTACGCTCATAGGAACGGACCGAAACGACTTAAAATGGTGTTTCATTCGTGTATACTACCAATCGGGTTTTTGCATACACAGATTTTTTTTGCATGTTGATCACTTAGTATTTACTAAAAATACACTCTGTATTTTTAATTTATCACTACTGACCTACAAAAAGACACCTAATACAATTATGAACATAAAAATAATGTGGATCACAAGACAAGTGTTAGATATTAAACAAGCTATTAAGCGACAGCCAGTGGGATGAAAGTTAAAAGAAGAAGGACAGTCTAGAATTTGACTCTGCATCAACACACATCCAGTTAATAGGATGTCAGACATGGACTCTTACAGATTCTTTCACCTTATAAAGGAAACTTGTTTTATTTGACATCTCTTCAATCCTAGTTGTTCACTCAACAACATACCTATGTTTATCTGTCGTGAAATAAACGGATATGTGGTAAAAAACCGTTTGAACGGTAGTGTAAGTAGAACTCAAAAACAGCTTTTGCTTTCCCATTTTAGAAATTTTTGTGATAAAGTTTCTTCTTCCGATCTTAAAGTTAAAACATTTCTTTTTAGCAGAACATATTATTGACCTTAGTAGCTGCTTTTCATCTTTTTATATCTGTGTTCTTATGATGCAAGTTTTATGTTAGTTTTTCAGTTTTTACCATCTTCTGGATTTATTTTCTTGATTTTTATGACAATACTTTTACTTTGTGACACTTTGAGATTTGTCTTAAATGTGAAGTGCGGTACAAATAAAATATTATTATTATTATTATTATTATTATTATTATTATTAAAGTCTGTTTGTTCTCCTCCATCTCTCATCTGTCCTGCAGCAGCGATATCTTCGGGCAGACTCCGAAGAAGAAATCTTTGCCTATTTGGGTCTGGAGTACATTCCCCCATGCGAGAGGAATGCCTGATGATCTTCTGTACAACTCGGCTTCTCATCACCTCAATAAACTTGATTTTATCATCATATTTAACTGCTTGGTTTTAACGGCTGCCTTCAGTCCAGCTGTATTTGAACAGTATGCCTTTGCCTTTATAAGGTATGTAATTGTATTTATAAAATAATTTCACAGCCTTCCTTTGCTCTCATATTCCCTCCTATATATCTGACTGGGGAAGACTGCGGTATAACCATACTAACTGATTTTGATACTCTAAAAGGAATCCTAACTGTTTTTATTCTGCCTGTTTTTAATAAAGGGAACACATTCAAATAAACCAAAACGTTTCATTCTCCTCACACATTTATTTATAGTCTTCTAAAAATGTGAAAGATCAAGATTATTGCTGAGTTCCTTTTACTCATGCCAGAGCATCTGTGTTGTGCGTTGTGCAGCATTTCAGTTGCACATGTGACTGTTATGACATGGTAACTTTTATGTGCACCTGGCATGTCTGGCTTTTTTCCAACGGCCATTTCTTGCACAGTCTTTCCATAGAGATATCCTCCTCCACAAACCACACATATACTTAGTTTAAAACTGTGTGTGTGTGTGTGTGTGTGTGTTTACACACACAAAGAAAAGCAAACGCTGTGTGCATTTTACATAAATGAGCGTATATTATGTAAAATACAGAATTTCACTATTCACATAATTTATTTTACATCTGATAAATGAATAAATGGTGCCACATTAAAACAAGACCATCATTGCAGATTCAACATTCTACACCCTGCACTGCACTCTACCTGTTTAAACCTACCTCTCAGGCTTTCTTAATCAAACATGCCATTTCTAAGTACAAAATATGCTTAAAAAAGCATACAGCAGGAATAACATGATGTGATTATTGGATAATTATTGTGAAATTATCGTATAAATATTGTTATATTCCACAGCCCTTTTACCAAATGAAGTGTGTTTCTGGTGGATTAGTAACTTTTACATTTGTGGTCGATATCTTTGCTGTAGAATCTCCCAGTTTCATCAAATATTTTAACATCTCTCAATTATAAATTGCACCAAAGTCTTTTAGTCTCTTCCACTGTTGTGTTTGTGTTGGTCAGTCCTCGCCCATGCAGGGACCAGTCCGGCCGGCTCCTCATAAACTTCCACCCACCTTTCCCCAAACAGCATAACTGACCTCTAAATGTCTTTTGAACTTCAAAGGCCAACGTCGCACCTCTTGGCGCTCTTTATACCACCTTTTAACAGGAAAAGGAAAGCCCCAAATGTAGCCCCCCCCCCTGTATTCTTTTCCTGCGTAGACCGTTGCGACACTCCTTTCATACCAGAGGCCGTGATCTAAATCCCCATTCACAAACATGTAAGCTGTCCGCTGTGGCCTGAGCCGAGAGTTCTGAATGTGGATCCGTGTGAAAGGTGGGGGGGTTTACTGAAGCTCAATGGGGTCTAATCCCTTCTCGACACTTACCTTTTCTCTTCCTGGCCCACAAGTGTGAAAGCAAAAGTCTGCTGAATGAGAGACGAGAGGGGTGTGATGACTTTGGGCGGTCGGTTAGGGATCGGAGTCAGGCCGCCGGCCCCACGTCTGAGACCGAGGGGCCGCAGGTCTGAGTGGATTCAGGCTTTAGTGGACGACCTGATGTGCTTTCACACCCCCCCCCTCCTCCCTTGTTATCACTGAATAGAAACCTTTTCAAATGAGACCAGTTCCACAGTTATGCCTGATCCTCTCTTTGAAGTTGCCACTGATTGGAATCAATAGGAGAGGGTTAATGGGGGCATTGTAGTCAAAATGATGTGATCATAAGATGAGCGGATACTGGAGAAAGGGTTCAGGGATTGTTTTAACTGACTCAGGCAGATGCACTTGCAAGCCAAAGTTTGAACACACCCCAATCAAATGACGTGTTTGCTCTTTTCTCAGAAAATAGAAAAACAATCTTGAAATCTAAAACGCGGCTCTGCATGGATCACATTATATGTTTTATGTTTCAGCCAATATGTTTAATTTGGCAAAAATAAACAGTAATTATGCATTAAAATGTTAAATGTGCAGAACTGTGTCTTCTGAAGAGAGTGAGTGCTTTTGCTTAGAAAATGTACACAACGGGGGTACGCAAACTTTTGCACACAACTGAATATCCTAAGGACATGCAAAACTGTATTTATTCATTATTTGAAACCTGTCTGAAGAAAGGAATCCCTATTTGTAATAGTGCAACATCAGTTCAGTTGCAAATACAGGCACACATTGACTCGGATAGTCAAAAAAGGAAAGAAAATATGGTTCCTTTGGTAGATGGTATCTGTTTTATATTTCAATGAACATCAGATGCCATTATTATATGGAGTATATAATATCCCATATTAACATTCCAAACAGCCCAAACCATTATGCACACTGTATAAGTCTGAAATGCAAAATATATAAAATTGGTGCCACATTGCAAAAAAGCAAGCTGTCACATTTGACCAAACCAGTGACCTTAACATGCATGCAACCAAAATGGCTTGAACTTTCACACTACGTTCAGCCCTGAGTGGCAGTATGATACACTCATTGAGCCTCTCATGAGTCCAGTAAAGCTGCACAGAGTTTTTCTCATCCTGTGTGAAATATGACGGCTCCAGCCTGCTTGATGGAAGGTTAGGCCTCTCAGGCCCCCGCCGGACAAGCAGGGAAGGGACGACACGTTTGCGTCCCTAACAGGGCAGCAAACAGCGCCCATTAGAGATGAAAGGGGATCAGTGAAGGCAATCAAAGGCAATCACTGCTGGAGCCTATTCTCTGCCAGAGACTGTTGTCTGTAGCGGCTCTGAAGGCTGACAGGGAGGGAGGGGGCCTTCTTGAGTGACATTTTCATGGCATTGATAGAGGCTTTACTACTAGCACAAAAAAAAAGATTTACACAGATAAAACACAGCATCAGATGGTAGCAGCTGAATAAGAATGAGAATTTCTGTTTATTTGCTGAATTTAACATATTGGGGAGAAAGAGGCCTGGGCAAAGCAAGGGCACCTTTCATATTTCATACTTTTTTCTCCAGTATGTTAAACTCAGCACTACACATTGCTAGTTTTTATATGTAATGTTGATAGTAAAATGTGTTTTATGGGGACTATTTTACCGCACAACGCCATGCATGTATCTATCCGCCATGAATGAACTTAAAAAGTATCTTTTAGGCCAACATTTCTCAGAACTATCAGAAAACATCTCAATCTCATCTCAATTTCATCAGGCAGTGAATTCAAAACCACTTCATGTAATTAATTTTGGAATGAGCTTATAGAGGAAGATGTCTGGTTCCGTTAAACATCTGAATGACTTTATTTACATGTTAGCAATTTAATTATATAGAAACAAAAAAGAGGGGTTGCCTTTCAACTGATATAGCAAAATCTGGAAATCTGTCATTTTGAACTATTTCCTTTTGTTTGTGAAAAAATGATATCCAAGGGCTTTGAATTTTGTGTATTTTCTTGTAACTGACATTACATCCAAAGAAGGTCCAAATTTACATAAGCAATGGCCACACTTCTACAAATTTAGCATTATATGTATCACATTTATATATTACATGTATATGTGTTACAACTCTGTTTTCACTTTTTGTCTTTACATCGAGAAACCATGTCTTTCACCTGCTCAGAGGCCTCGTTATACTGATAAAGCAATATCAACTCTGTATCAAACAGCAGAGACACACTGTAATCTGGCCTTTGATGATGGGATCACTGGGACAGGAGGTGGACACGCCGTCTCCTGCCCCTCCCGTCTATCCTTCATGAAGCTAGGCAGCTGTCTGTACTGTATCCCTCTCTCTGTCTCTCTCTTTCTCTCTCACTCCAGCCATTCACATCAAAGTCGTTACTTCTCTTTATCACATCTCGGGACCGGTGGAAGCTGGAACCGAGCTGGGGGGACTGTCCCTCACCACACATTCCACACTGGAAAACAGAAACTGCCCAGCAGCTCAACCGAGAGATCTACAGCAGATATAGAAAGGCACGAGCTCTGGGTTTTGTTGTGGCCTTTAAACAAAAGGGAGGTAGAGAGATAGTGCTGGAGATATGAGAAGAGAAGGTCAAGCCAGTTATCTGGCCTTTGAAGTCGTAAATAGGGAAAGCTAAGTGGTCACTCAGGGACTTTTCTTGCCCAACTTGAGGAAGAAAGTTAGCAAAGCCAGCATAGTTCCCCAAGTCTATACTCTTGGTCCCCTTTCATTGCAGAAAAGAGAGCCACATAACGGCAAAATAATAATTGTGTTATAATATGGACGTTAGATAAATTATATCTGAGGCCTAATGTATTAAACCTGTGTTTGTCTAGGTGATGTGATTATCTTATGGACATATGAACTTAAATGTCTTGGCTCACCCTATGGCACATTTACCTTGCCATACAAAGCCATTGTGCAAAATAGTTCTGTCTCCCTGCTCACAATAAACTTTTATATGAGAGAGCAGAGTTAACTATGGCCTTCCTAAGATAAGTAGTACTACTTCAATAAATTCTTGACACCAGTGGAATTACAATCAGCTGCCATTTCAGATGTACTAGGTGTACTAGGTGTTCAGATGTGCATAAAGGAATATATATTATTTACCAACACCAGAAGTGCTTGGAGTTAATTTCATTCTTTCCTGTTGCTTCAGCAAGAAAGAAAGAAATTAACTCCAAAATGGATATGATGGTTCAGTGGGTTAGATAAAAGTAGACAAATCATTTAATAACACTAAAAGTACTTGGAGTTGAGTAAATGGGAGCCCCCTCTACTGACTGTGTAGTTTCCCATAGTCAGGTAATAGACCAAGGTTAACAGCTCTTGTTCTAAAACGAAAGGTTATGCTGTGATCACTTTAAATCGTGGACTGATGTGTGTATCTCCACCCCTGGCGCCGTCTGTTTTCTGCTTTGTCTTTTTTCTGGTTTGGGTTTAAGGGGATCAGATCAATGGGATCTTTTGCACACAATAGCGGGCCGGCCTTTGGAGATTATGGGCGATTTGCAGTCGAGACTAAATTGTGATGAATTCTCGAGTGCTCAGATTATTTGCTGACAAAGCAGATGAACTGATCGTAATATTTCCCGTTATCTCATTTCGGTAGGCTGTACTCAGAGAGTGAATTACCCCTCCATAATTGGGGGTACTGCCTTCATAACATGGTTAAGAACCCCTCAAACTGCTATTTTTGTCTCTTTGGCGGGGGTCTGGGTCTTGATCGGGGGGGTCCGGTACCCCCCGGTACACCTGTAATTCGAACCATGGCTGTATTGTCTCTAAACTCGATATCTAACTGTAGCGCTTTTTTCCACCCGTATTCCGTCAAACCACGCCATTCACTGCAGTTCAGTTTCGCGCACAGTGTGTGGAACATCCAGTCAGAGCGAGGGTATTTGCATATTCTACTATGATTGGCTAGATTCTATGGACGCTATGTAAGTAGCCAATAAATACCTAATGCGGAGCGAAGGAGGCGGTGCTACCACAATACGGGTGGGTAAAAAAGCATAACGCCTCTCGGTGTAGTGTTTCTCTAATAGGCCATTAACCGCTGCCTGGCACTTCAAAGGACCTGCACGCTTTGATAGCAATACCGACCAAAGAGGGCATAAACAAGGGCTGGATTACGCAGATTTGCAGCCACTCACAGGAACATCGTGTATGTGTGTGTGTGTGTGTGTGTGAGAGAGAGAGAGAGAGAGAGAGAGAGAGAAAGAGAGAGAGAGAGAGATAGAGAGAGAGAGAGAGAGAGAGAGAAAGAGAGAGAGAGAGAGAGAGAGAGAGATTGCCTACTGTATTACACACCACTATTTATGTTTGGAAACCATTGTTGCATTGTCAAGCAGTGCATCTGTTAAGTTCAAAGTCTTCATTACCAGAGAAAGCATTAATTATAATAATTAAAAAAAAACCCACAAATTAAACATTTGACATCTGAGACCTTCCATGTTGATCAGCGGCTGTCTTTTCAACTGTGATCCCTCACCACATATGAACATGTTAAAACACACACACACAGAAACCATAGAGAGGAGACAGGATCAGAGATGGTTTTGGAAGTGAAGGGGGGGGGGCGTTACAGAGGGATGGGGGGTCTCGCTACATCACCAGACTTACTGGAGCCAGGAATTAATGGGCTCATTCAGAGGTGATTGAGACGTCTTAATTACCACACTTGTGAAAACTCAAGGGGTGGGGAGCAGAGACGGGAGGATGTTTCCTTTGATCCTGGCCTAAGTGAATTGTAAATGAGCTGGGATTAGCCCTATAAATACCCCAGCCCTGTGCCAGAGGTGGTTATCACTTATCCGAAGACAAACGCTGTGCCTCACTTGCTCCCAGGACCTTCTCTCTCTTCACTGCAGATCCAGAACCTGGGACCAGCTTCCAAACATACAGGAACATTAGAAGGAGCATTTTTTCTTCTCCCCACTGGATATCTCTTTTCTTGGTTGGATTTCGACAGCTACAAGCAAAACGATGAAGGGACACTTTTCTATTGAATGGCTGTCCCAAAGCAGCCAAGCTCCATCCAGCCCGAGAGCCGGGCACCACACCAGCTCCTGGAGCTCCACAGGCCCTGTAAGGCCCAGCACCTCAGGGACTGTTCCAGAAAGCCTCCCTGGTTTCTACAGCAGGAGACTGGATATCACTGAAGGTCAACAGACACAGCCTGAGGCCGCAGGGCCAGCACATAGCTTTCTAACAGCATCAAAGCAAGAGACCAGCACGAGCAACCCAGAGACCGTCCAAAATGGTAAGAACATGTCTGAAATCTCCTTTAACTGCAGATATACTTTTCAAGTATTCATCTGAAACCTTATTATTTAGCTAGACTTCATTATTATGGCAAGCTAATATGTAAGTGTAGAGACATATACAGGTATACATCTTCTAAAGTTTATTTGCTTAATGAAAAAGCAAATGGGGGGCCTCAGTTTCTCTTCACAAGTGTGTAAATGGTCTGTACATTTTCCATCACAGTTCCAGAGTCAGGTTTCAGTAGTGGGACAGAAGAGGAGGAGACATCCGGATACGAGAGTGAAGGTGGGCGCTCGCTGTCCCCCATGGTCACCAAGCAGACGGCCCCATCAGCCTCACCAGCCACCGGCCGCAGAGCCCGCACTGCCTTCACAGCTGAGCAGATCGAGAGCCTGGAGAGGGCCTTCAAGCGGAACGCCTACCTGGGGGCCCAGGACAAGGCTGAGCTGTGCAAACGCCTCAATCTCTCTGATAAACAGGTACGACCACTGCTTTGAAGAATACCTATGCTAATACAGTACCAATATGACTGTAGAAGACATCCACTTCCACTTGAAGTCAAATAAACCTTTTACCTCCAAAAAGGGATGCATGAGCCAATAGAATACTGGAATGTAACTGCATGCTTTACATGTACAAATGATCGACAGAATCAGAAAATTGTATTGATCCTGGAGGAAATTGCTTAATGTAACACACGTATATATAAATAAATATTTCCTGTTGTGGAGAGCAGAAGCAACAATAGGTTGAACTTAATTCTCCTTGTAAAAAGGTGTAAATTATAGTTTTCTTTAGTTGCTACTAGTATTATGAGTAGGACCATTAGAAGTTAACAATAGTAAACACAGTAAAAATACAATCAATCATTTAAAATGTTAATCTTCACAGAACAGTACTGAAAAGGTGTATGTTTTGCAGTATGTTCAAGACCAGCAATTAATTAACTTTGATTTGTCTCCAGATCAGGAACTGGTTCCAGAACAGGCGCATGAAGCTGAAGAGGACAGTGCAGGACGCGCTGGCTCACGCCTGCCAGGCGAATGTGGCCTCACAGCTCATTCACTACCCTGAGCTGCAGAGCTTCAGGCCCACGCCATACAGCTACTACCCCCCACAGGACCCCTCGGCCCCCTACCTCTGCCCCCCCAACCTCCACTACACCCCTTCCGCCACAGCCGCTGTCCCAGCCCTGCCCATCAACCCTCTGTACCAGTACAGGAGTCCACAGAGCCTCCCCGTCCCCACCGGCAACCCGGCCCTGATGGGCCCCTACCAGTCGTACCACCAGCAATACTTCAGCTCACAGTAAACTCAGTCTGAGCCGCTGGGACTCTTGAGCCGTCCTGATAAACCTTCCCCCTCGGCCGCCGCTTCCAGACCAACAGTGGAAAAACAGGGTTGAGTGCAATAATGAATGTCTATTTTTGTTTTTACATTTCTTTTACAAATGTTGAATATTTAAAAACATACCTGTAAATCATTAAAAGTTATATTTTCTTCATGTTTATATGTACAAGATCAGTATATAATAAATTTGTTTATCTGTATCTTTGTGTTTGTAGTTTCCTATCAGACAGAGCTGACCTAAGTACAAACATAATTGCCAAACAAGGTTAGAATGATTTTAAACAGGCAAAAGGCTCATATTTGAGTTTGAAATATATACAATACTGTGCAAAAGTGCTGAGACACCCATTTCTTCATATTTTGCTTGTTTCTTGTATTTTTAATGTAGTCTTGAGGAACAGTTCTCTAGGCTTCCTGAAGGACTTTCAAAGACTCTCATTTCCAGTCCAGTCCCTGAACCTGACCAGTTTCAGAGGAAT
>JBBPCY010000035.1:13289134-13311905 GCA_037974405.1 Brachyalestes nurse
TGTTTAAGAAATGCTGGTGTTGCAGTGTTACAGCGTACAGACGTGACGTAACACTACTGGTGATTTCTGATAGGCTGTCATCTGCTAAAACATTAATCACGTTTTAGAAAAGTGAGACAGTAACACCCACGTTCAGAACTGAAGGTAACGAGTAACGAGAACCTCAAGTAAATGTACTTTGTTACTGTGCACCTCTGCTAACTGATTAGGCTAACTGATGGACTAACTGATGGACACTATTGGACCCAAGTGGGTTTTAACTGGTTTGTATAAATAGTCATATTGTATTTATATCGCAAACTGTATAGTTTATTGTGGGAATATATTTGAAGAACCCTAGACACTGAATCCAGTTTTACTTTTTTAATGTGGGTGGAATTTATCACCCTATGCAGGACATCCCACATTCATTCTTTTCCAAGATAACATTCATAAACTCACACACACCAACAGGGGTTTAGCCAGACGCACTTAATTCTATTATTATAAGTCACAGTGTATTTGAAACCTATTATGGTGCTGCGCTTCAGTGCTGGACTCCCTGAAAGGCCGTGGTCAGAAACGCTGCATGTTTAGACACAGAATGTCTTCGGTTACTGCCAAGAAATGTCACTAATGCTGTCCAGACCACTATTCAAGTTCACGCCCCCCTTTGTCAACAACTGCTAATCATCATCTCCCTCCGAGTGCAAAATCGACTCACAGCAACGCATAACATAAATATTTTTATTATAGCCATGGTGAGGGGACTCAGACCGCCAATACAGGACCAGTGGTGTTCTCACAAATCCAAGCAAGAGGTTTTATGGGCCTTCAGAAATATTCAGAGAGATTCCACAAACACACACACACACACACACACACACAGTTTCTAAAGGAAAAACTGTCAATCTATATTTAAAGGGGAAGCTGACATCTGTTAAAGAGGAACTCCACCAAGTTTTCAAATTTCCTGCACATGACACATGCACTGCAAAATCTTTTTATGTCCCTGAAAAGAATATTTGTAAGCATTTGTAAAATCAACAGCTCTTTTGATGTTGTTCTTTTAACTATGAGGCAGCTGGCATTATCGAGTATTTCTGCAGTAACCAGTGTAAAATAGCAGGACATGTTTTGATCACACCGTGGCTTTGAGAGTTGTACTAGCACGTGTTCAGTAACGGAAGGTTAACAAGCCATGGATGCTAAGATATGCATGGAGAAGGAGAGCTAGGCTAACTCACTAACCATCTAGCTGCACTCTCCGCTTCTGTAGATCTGGTAGCCAGACGTGGGGCATTATAACTCACGTGGAGAGCTTCAGGAGGGTGGATGTGGCTCAAACCAGCCCAAGTAGCCAGCTATGTGGGTCTGTTAAATCCACGATAGCGGTGACAGTAAAAAACAACCCAGCAGCAAACTTTAAGTGCTGCTTTCTATGTCTATGTTATGCGGCGCCCATGGCTAAAGATATGGTGCCAGTCCAAGTGGTTGAGAAAGATGGTTGTAAAGAACCTCTGAACACGTTACACCCAATTTACACACTGCCTGGCTGAAAGTATTACAGTAAAACAGCTCTGCCTTAAACTGAAGAACATGTCGCATTTCACCACAACTATGGATTTATAGTAGAGCAGAACATCAGAGCCGTACATTTCACTGACACTACATCCTAATGCCAGAAAAAACATAAAGATTTTTCCAGTATCTTTGTGCAAAATTGGCCAGAAATTTATTAAAAAAATCTAATGACCAAGTTTATTTTGTATCTTTTATATTTCATTTTATAAATATATTTTATATTTATATATTTAATATTTCAGAATAATTTATTTACAAAGGCTGACATTGTTTGTTTTTTTCTTGTGCAGAATTAGATGGAATTGAACTGACTGACATTTGGTCTTCCATATGTA
This sequence comes from Brachyalestes nurse, assembly GCA_037974405.1. NCBI lineage: Eukaryota > Metazoa > Chordata > Actinopteri > Characiformes > Alestidae > Brachyalestes > Brachyalestes nurse. The sequence continues at coordinate 13,291,033 of JBBPCY010000035.1, forward strand.
TGGGAGTGAATTGTGTACCAAATAATTAACATAAAAGCAGGACTGTTGAATGTCAGAATTCAGTTATGGTGAGAAAAAAACTACTTAGTTGCACTGCTTGATTTCAGTGTTCACAGTTATTGTTTTTATAGCAGTTTTAAATTAATGGTGTTCCTTATGTACCATTAGTAAAGTACAGTAAATATTGTATTCAGTAGAGAAAACAGGTACAAAATAAGACAAGTTTTTTTAATTTTTAAAATATCGTCACATTATCGTTATTTGAAAAATGGCAAAAAAAATATATTGTGATATCAATTTTAATCTATATCGAACACCCCTTAAAGCATTTGATGAGAACTAGAGTGTAATACTGGCCTTCCACGAGGAATGATAAAGCAAACATATCGACATACATAACATTACTATTTACTGTATTACTGTATTAAGATTATTTGTATACATTCTAGAAATGGCTTTAATAAGCAAATCCTGCTTAATTAAACATGTTTTAAATACTATTTTCTCAGGTGTGAAAGACTTTTGTACAGCAGCTATACAGAATGGGGGTCTGAGCCCCTAATGAATGAGACAAGGCAAAGAGAAACTCCCTAAGGCTGGAGGAAAAAACCTCTGGAGGAACCGAGACTAAAAAGGGGAACCCATCCTCTTCTGATTGATAGCGAGGGAGAATAAAAGAATATTGCCATGGAGATGACTAGCGAGAAGACGCCTTAGTGTCTAGACTGAACCCCTTAAGAGATGTAAAGTCTACAATTTAGCAGCAGCAGGGTCTCTGCATTCACAGATTTGTTTAAAAAAAAGCATGAAAATGATTATAACAAGTAAAAATGTAAACTGTTACTGAAGAAGAGTCGCTGAAATAATCACTTATATCTTTTGCTTTTTCCTAAACTTCTTAAAATGTTGAACATGTGTAAATTCAGTGTTTTAAAAGTCAAATAAGCATCTAAGATTGTGTTTCTGCTTAATAATCTATTTCAGAAATTTAATAAACATTTATTTCTCTCAGAATTCTCTCGGAGCTGTGAAGTGTTTTACTAGTTTTATTATTTTGGTGGAAGAACGAGCTTTAATACTTCACTTGGGGTCTGAAAGCTTAATAGTGATTTAATAGTGATTTAATGTCATTTTCAACGTACTTGAGCTATTTTTAGTTGTTAAGATTGAATTTCTTCGCAAAAAAAAATAGTATGATAGCGTAACAACACATTGTGACCTCATTTAGGTGACTGTCATCTAAAGGAATGAGAAAATGTGTAAAAGATCTAGTTTCTTTTAAATCAGATCTGAATCATAAACTACAACCCTCCACCCCACACACACTTGCACTGAACTTCTTTCTCCTCTAACATAACACAAATACACTGAACTGCTCTACTTAATCAATAACAAAACAACTGCCACCATATTTTTGTACTCAAAATACTTTATCCTGCTGCTGCTTATTTACACAATTATTTATTTATTGTCTACCTCAATCTTTGCAGTTTTTGCACACTTAAGACTTTGCTGTAAGAGTACAATTTCTATCATAATACTGTATTCACTCACACTAGTGCTGTAGCTGCATCTGTTGACTGCATTAAATGTTATCCTGTCCTGTAAACTTGATTGGTTGCTTGTGTTTTTCTTACTCTCTCTCTCACTGCTCTCTTTGCACTCTGTGTAGTCCTGTCCTGCACTCATGTAGTCTTGTGGTGTTTCTGTTCTTTGTGTTGCGCCACAGTCAATAATCCTACTTGTAGTATTTTGCTGTAATAGTTGTGCTGCAAAAAAGCCATTAAAAAACAAACACAAAAAAGAGAGTAAAGATGAGTTGTAATTGATCATGTAGAGCAAAATAAATAACAAAAAAACTGCCAGTGTGCTAAACAACTGACTTACAGGGTACAGCTTCTGATTTCTAGAAATAAGTAATAATGGCTAGTTCTTTGCACTAAAATCTTCAAACTAGTGAGAACATCCTCAAAATGTTCCACGTTATTCTCAAACCTAGTCTCAGATTGCAGCAATACAGTTGAGACTCTAAAAATATTATTTTTAAATCTTTATTTATCCTTGGAAGAAGACCTGGCCCAGGTGGGGCAGCATTAAAAGGTCATGAAAATTATGAAATCAGCCATCAATTCATTCTCTGAACTGCTTATCCTGAGTAGGTAGTGGGCTGCTGGAGTCTGTACCAGCACTGAAAGGCGGAGAAACACATTGGACAGACACATACATCCACCTAGGGGCTATTTAGCATCTCCCGTCTTTTGGATGTGCAGATCTTTAGACAGCAGGAGGAAACCAGAGCTCTTAGTTAAACCCACACAGACATTCTGAGAACTTTCGGCTGGGAACTAAACCAGGACTTTCTCGATGTGAGGCAACAGCACTACCCACCGCACCACCATGAAATCAACCACAACAAAAACAAACAAAAGACACAAACAGGTGCTTCAGATATATCACAGGAAGCACAGCTGCACTCATCAGTTTCTTATCAGAGCTTTTAACTTTCCCAGGGAGATCAAATCACTAAGCTAAGGATATTCCATTACCAGCAACCTGAAATAAGAGCAAGAAGATCTTCAGAGCAAATTCTGGTCATCTAGAGGAGCAGAAATAAAATAAGCTCTTGGAAAGTGAAAAAATATACAAATAATATTAAGAATAAATATACCATTTTACATAGTTAATTAGTGTGGTGGATAACACTGCTGCCTCCCAAGCAGGAGAGTGGGGTTTGATTCCAACACCACAATACACCAATAAGAATCTTTAGACACTACACCAGTGAGTCTCTAGACACACCACACTACACCAATAAATGTCCTTGGACTCACTACACCAATAAGTGTCCTTGGACACACCACAGTACAACAGTAAAAGTCCTTAGACACACTACACTGCATACCTAAGAGGTCTTGGACATATCTCACTACAGCAATAGCAGTCCTTTGACGCAGTACATTACACCAATGAAAGTCCTTGGGCAAGACTCCTAACACTACACTTGCCTCCATCTGTGATCCACAAAAAAGTCACTTTGGATAAAAGCATCTGCTAAATGATATAAATATAACACCAGTGCTGTTCTCCTCAGGCTCAATGATGACCAAGAAACCAAACCATAAAGTATTTTTTCATCACATTTCATCATGTGCTATATGTACAAATGTATTGGGATGCCTGACCATTACACCAACTGGGACTTTAATGACATTGCATTCAAATTGTGAACCAGGTTCACAATCTCCATTCCAGTTCATCCCAAAGGTGTTGGATGGGGCTGAGGTCAGGACTCAACTGTTCTTCCACAGTGAACTCATCCAACCATGTATTTATGGAGCACCAAACTGTGTCCACAAAGTTGGAAGCATAGAGTTGTCCAAAATGTCTTTATATGCTGAAGCATTAAGATTGTTCATCACTGGAAGTAAGATGCCTGGCCCAAACAGGTGTGCCCCAATACTTTTGTCCATATAGTGTATAATTGTTGACAAAATAATCACAACTTGCAGCTCTCATTAAGTGACTGTTTGAGGTTGTTTTGCACTATAAATGATTTAAGCAGCAGATTAGAGTAATAGTTCTTAAAATAGACATAGTTGTACACCTGCACATTTTTTTTAGAATGAATGATCTTATCAGAGAGCAGAAAATAAGATTTATTGACTTTATATGAGATTATTTTTCCACCTAAGATCTTTGTTACAGAGACTTCAGAAGGGATGTGGATAAAATACAGCCTAAAACCTGGCTTTGTATCTAACTTATCGATTCCTGACTGTGTTCCATTCAAGGAGACAAATTTAGAAACATATTTTTTTTCCAGTCAAACTCTCCATCTCCTGAAAGAAGAGAGAGAGAAAAGCACATCTGTTATTCATATTCTCTATGTGTGAACTTTTGTGTGTTCCCTTTGAGACACAGCTGCTATTTTTGGTCAGAAGGCTGTGGGCCTGCCCAGCGTCTCAGGCCATTACTTTCATTACTTACATTACATGACAAAGGGAGTGTGGCACTGTCCTAATCCCATCAAAGGACGCCTCTAATTCTGCTGCCAGACTGGTTGCCTCTGTTCTGCTCATCCATCACGGTATCCATCTCAGCCTGTTGTCATATTTGGGCACGGAATGCAAAAGTTTAATCAGATATACTGTCAAAATTATTAAATAACATCTACACCCATCAGCCACAACATTTAAAAAAACACTGAAGATCTGATGATCTGGTTCCAGAGTGCCCAAGCTGGTCAGAGTACCCATGCTGACCCCTATCCACCAAGAAAGCTCCTACAATGGACATCCGAACTGGAGCGCTGGAAGAGGGTGGACTGGTATAATGGATCACATTTTATTTTGCCTCATGTGGACGGCCATGTGTGTGTGTGTGTGTGTTTGTGTGTGTGTGTGGCTTACCTAGAGACGAGATGGACCACTGTGGGAAGAAGGTGAGGCATTGGAGGCAGTGGGATTCTGTGGGTAATGTTCTGCTGGAGAATCTTGGGTCCTGCATTCATGTGGACATTGCTTTGACACCTAAACACTACAGACCAAATTCAGCCCTTCATGGAGATGCAGAAGAGCCACCATCAACTTAGAGATTCACAGCTGTATTTAGAGCTCTGATTGTGCTTGAGAATATTTGGTAAATCTGCATATTACTACGTGTAACTTGTGTCTTATAGCTTCTATGAAGGACTTCATCATGTAGCACTACAGGTCACTAGGCCCCACAAAGTTCACAGTAAGTCATACTGTGTCCTAAACCACATCCACTAGTCATCTTCCACTTAAAGAGGAGCTGGATGTGGTTTAAGGGTAGAGAAAAGTTTTGGGGATGTGTTTACAGTAAATTATCTGGGTTTACTGTTGACTACTAGTGTTCTCCTGTTCTGAACAAAAGAAACAAAATTTGGGGATCAACCACATCTGGAATCACTTTTTCTTTAAATTACAGCCAATCATGTTAAAATGATAGTTTATCAGGAATCTGTAACAGACCCGCTTATGTGGTTTCTGACTCTGTACGATTCATTGCCATCTATAAACATGGACAGAATTCAGTAGAGAGCTGCTACTTTTTTAGCTATGCTAATGCACTTTATTCCAGGAATTTTGGGTAGTATAGTCATAAACTCAACACAATTTGATGAATGGAATTAGCATGACGCTAAATGGTGGAGTATAAGCTTCCAATACCTGTTAGCTACGTTAGACTTACAGCTTCAGCACTAAAACTGCAGAGATGATCCTCCGGCACCAATCACGTTTGATTTCTCACTACTTTAAACTTTCCTTTACGTGTCGGGTTGAATCAACCCCATTCAATGTTTAACGTCTCTAAATAAATAATTGAAATAATTTTTGCTTCATTATATGACTTTTCCCAATTTAATGAGGACAACCTGGGTAAACATAAATACAGGGGGTCCCCTAGTTACAGCGGTCTCGACATACAATGTTTCGAGTTTACAATGCTCACTCCCACTCCTACTCCCACTCGGTTTACACTGTTAGCCTCGTACCTACGGACTATGTGGGCAAACTAGTTTAGTTGCACATGGTGGGAGTAATGCAGCGAATGAGTGAGGGAGCTTTCCTTTTCCTTTTCCTTTGTTGTGTTTTTATGATTTTACAACTGTGTTAGGATCGTTAAGAGACTTAGGCTAGGGTGTGTTTCGACTTACACCAAAATTCGGGTTACATCACTGTCGAAGGAATGGATCTGTTTGTATATCTGTGTGCTATGGGGGTTGTTTTAGATGTTTTATAAAACACACACATTGTGATTTTTTTTTTTACTATAATATTTTATTAATATTCAAAAGCTCTGTTTTAGGACCAAAACTGAACATTATCACTTGTAGGAGTGTGAGAACCACTGATAGGTGACATGACATGGGATAGGGAAACATCTTGTCCAACACAACTTTGACATTTCCACCATGGGGGCTTAATTACATGTATGTTTCATTTAAAGCACTATTTAGTCAAAAAAGAAACATAAAATACAGACACATAAATGTATATAGTAATTTTAATTTCAACTATTTTCTGGAGGTTTACAATGCTGGTGTTAAGCAGACTCCAAGCATAAAGGATGTTAGTAAATATGAACAGAATATGAGGGTTAAGTGGCCTCATCCAGTTTGTGGCTGAGGCTTATGCAGCTGTCATTCTTGAATAATAGACGCTCTTCTTTCAGTCCCACGAGACACACTCACTCGCCTCCAGCTCGGGTTGCTAGGCTGTGGCTTTTTGGTTGTTAGGCGATGGCCCTGTGATGTGGGCATGGAGGTTGCTCTCAGGTGAGATGCTGGGATAATGCTGGAGCCACTGAAGACCTTTTACTAAGGAACAAAGGTCCAATTTACCACAATTAGAACTAAGATGTGGGTTCCTCATATGTTTTCAATGAAATTCAGAACAGTTCAGCACCTACCTCTTTCTTCTCTTTCTGTCTCTCTCTCCTCCCATCTTTCGTCTCTTTCATCCTCTCTCCCTCTTTAACCTCTTTCTGTCTCTCTCTTTATTCCTTTGTCTCCTAGCTATCTTTCTCTCTTCATGTCCCTTTCTTTTTATTTATTTCATGAAATGGGCAGCTGGTAGCCTAGTGATTAGTACGTTTGCCCTGTGATCAGTCGTGAGTTAGAATCCCAAGACAACTAAGCATCTTTGAGGTACCTTTGATCAAGGTACTGTCCCCACACACTGCTACCCCGGTGCTGTGTTCCTGGCTGCCTGCTGCTTCACTTGGTGAATGGGTTAAATAAAGAGAAAGAAATTTGTGCTGTTCACACTGTGCGCTGTGATGTTTTCAGGTATGACAGAATGGTCACTTCACTAAATCCTCATCCAAACACTAGGTTCCTCTTGGTCTTAGTCATCAAGGTGAGCTCCTGCAGGTTTGGATCAAAAACCTGCAACTACACCGGTCCTCTGTGGATATGATTTGACAACCCTGCATTAAATTTTCCTCAGTAAAAGTTGCTTATTGCATTTGCAGATTTTAATGCTTAACATGATCATTTACATGTCCTTTTCATGTCCTAAACCACATCCACAAGTCTGATCCACCTTAATGAAAAGCTGGATGTGGTTTTAGGGTCAATCATCTGCACCTGTTTCTTCACTGGTTCAGGACTTGAGTCTGATGTGCTTTGTTATGCTTAGGTAGGTCACTGTGTGACTTAACAAACAAAAAACCTACCTCTGAAACTGGTCAGGTTCAGAGAACCTGAAAACGGGAGTCTTTGAAAGTACTTCAGGAAGCCTGGAGAACTGTTCCTCTAGACTATATTAAGATCTGGATGTCTGGAAGAAAAACATGAAGAAATGAGGGGTGGTTCATTATCGTACTTTATTAAACATTATTATGGTTTATTATAGTTGATTACAGTTGATTTTACAAACACCCCCCTTTAGGCTGATTCTTCAAAGCTGCCCCTCCGAGCTCACTGGACCCACAGTAAAGTTGCCCTTGCCAGCTCACTGGACCCACATTAAAGCTGCCCTTTCTCAGCTTACTGGACCCCCTTCGGTTTGCTTATCACCCCAACCGGTCCACAGATGATGCCATATTTACTGCAATACACCTGTCACTCAACCACCTGGACAAGAGAAACGCCCATGTCAGGATGCTGTTCATTGACTTCAGGTCAGCACTCACCACCATCATCCCACAGAGACTTCTTGGGCATCCCTCAACTCCATCTCCATTGCTAAAAGGGCCCGGCAGTGCCTGTGCTTTCTACGCAGACTGAATAGAGTGAGCCTCCCCACATCAATCCTCACCACATTCTATAGGAACACCATCGAAAGTCTCCTCTCCTGTTGCTTCACTGTCTGGTATGGGAACTGCACTGTAACACACTGCAGCGGACTGTAACACACTGCAGTGAGAGGAGCTGAGAAGGTTATCGGTCTGCCCCTGCCCCCCTGAAGGACATTTTCCAAACCCGCTGCTTTAACAGAGCCAATAACATTGTGAAGGACTGTTCCCATCCACTACACAGACTCTTCTTGCTTCTACCGTCTGGCAAACAGTATTGAAGCTTGCGTTCTGGTTCTGCACAGCTGTGCAACAGCTTCATACCACAGGCCATCAAGGCCCTGAATGCACACAAATGCATGGAGAAACGCTGTCTCATCTCACTTTGTACGTGTACACAACTGCTGATGACAATAAAGTAACCTTGAACCTTTTTTACACCATCTTTCATCAACACATAAGATAAACGTGAAGGCAGCAGAGATGAGAACAAAATGAGAAATAAAGACACCATGAAGGGAAATCCCCCCGGGGCTAAAAATGATGTCATCATATGAGGTATGTGTGTGTGTGTGTGTGTGTGTGTGTGTGTGTGTGTGTGCCCCACTAATCTAATTGCTGGGGGAAATCTTCCTCCGGTTATTCTCGAGAGTGTAATGAACTCTGCTGTTGTTTTGTTGACTCTATTTGTGTATATTCTTCAGAGGATGATAAACACAGAAAACCCTTTACTTTAAGAACCTAGTTTTTTAAATTAGTCAATACTAAAACATTTAAACATTAAACTCTCTCCTCCATCATTCAGTATAACTCTCCTCTCTCTCTCTCTGGGTGTGTAGCATGCTCCTCCCTCTCCCCCATCACTGAGGATAACTGTCCTCTCTCTCTATTCTTCATAGTTTGCTAGCAAAGGTCCAGTCTTTCTCATATTTTAATGTAGCTCTTCAGGGTTCCTGAAGGACTTTCAAAGACACTCATTTTCAGTCCAGTCCCTGAACCTGACCAGTTTCAGAGGAACGTTTTTTGTTTGCAGTGACCCATGTATGAATCATTTAAGCAGGACAAAGACCATCTAATTTACGACCTGAACAAGTGAAGAAAGAGGTGCAGATGATTCCAGATGATCAGGTGGTGATCAGTATACTGGTGGTGCTGAATGCTGAGTGGTTGGAACTCCTTTATCTAGGCTCCTTGTGTCTTTAGGCACTTTGCAGCCTGTCAAAGTAAAACATTTGTTCCCGTTTCTTTCATTTAATCTACCCAGTGCTAAAGATATAACAGTTTGACAGACATAAAAGAGTGTTTTTACACCAACAAGCAAAATAAAAAGAAATGAGGGGTTGCTCAAGACTTTTGCACAGTACTGTTTTTCCACTCTTTCACTGTTGTGTACCTCGCTGACCAGCATTTTACAGTATTTATTTTCTCACCGCAGCAGTAATGTGCCATGCATAATAAGTATTAGGCCTAAACTGATACAATAACCAGAACTAAAAATATTCCTGAGCAACTTTATACTTTTTCAGCTAATGGCAATAATTCTAATAATTTTTGCTTCATTTCTAGTTTCAGTCCACATGGTTATGGTTATTTTAAGTAGCAAGCATGTGTTATATTCATGTGATTTTTTACTCAATTAATCAAATTATTTAGTAATTTCATCTATTAATGGCGACAAGCAGAAAGGCTTGTAACCAGCTTGTTTGGTGTTTGTGGAAGGGGGATCAAGCATTTAGTCCATTTTAATACTCAATGCAAATCAAAAAGAGAGTTATAGAACCGAGCCTCAAAGAGCTCTCCTCTATGATTAAGGGTTCTCTAGAGACCCTTTTAAAATAGTCCTATGAAGCACTGGAGAGGGTTTCACTGTCGTCAGTGCTAAATTGGTTATATGGTACTTTTTTGTGGCTCTAGCAGGGTTCTCCCAAACTTTGTATCATACTGACTTTGTATCAAAGCTCAATTTTTTTCTTCATTAATGAACGTTCTGTGGTTCTCTGGTAACAATAAGCTGATTTTATTATGCCAGTTGTGGCAATAGGGTATTTTATCTGCATCATCAAAAAGGTGTTTTTATACTTTTCTGTCTAAGAAAATACCCACCAACTAAAAGTGGTCTAGTGCTAGGGAGTTGCCCCTGTGATCAGAAAGTTGTAGGCTTGAATCCCAGGACTGACAGTTGCACCACTAAGATACCCTCAAGCAGGGTTCTGTCCCCACACATTGCTTCCCGGGCGCCCCCCGTTGGTGGCAGCCCAATGCTTCACTTGGTGATTGGGTTAAACACAGAGAAAGAATTTAAGTGTTCACTCTGTGCTGTGCTGTGACTTTAAGCAGCCCATTTCCTTTAACTAGGTAATTTAATTATATTTAGAAAACAAAAGGGTAAATTACATTTTGAATAATTAAAAATCAAATCATTAAAAAGTACTTAAGCTTGAAGTTTAGTCTTTGATGCAGCACTGTCTTGTTTATGCAAACTCATAAGACATTACATTGTGATACACGTTTTTTGTGATAATAGGTTTTTTTTTTGCAAATAACGAGCTTTTTTTTTTTTTTTTTTTTTGCAAATGAGGAGCATAGTGAAAGTACATAAGAAGTGAATGACCGGCAGTTTGAATGTGGTCACTTATAGCTCATAAAATTAATTTGAAAAGAAACTACAAAGGACAGACACATTTAATGCTCCAAAATGAAGTGTTTTCAGCCAAATACACATTGTACTGAATTGTGCTGGACCTTATCACGTTAAATTAGAACATGCAGGTTTGTTTTTATGAATTTAAGAAAAGACCAGCTAAAAAAAAGACAACTAAACAAGCTACAGGGTGCTGTTATAAAACGTATACTTTATAAAACTATTTTATTAAATCTATTAATTAACAGTTGGGATAGGACAGAATCTCCATTTTACGAGACGTACATTTACCCTTCAGCCACCAAAAGTTAGTTTTTCTATCATAAATGATAGAAAAAAAATTGACAGCCAAAATTTTTACATTTAATAATTTGACTGTTACGTCATTGAAGTGAACCTCAAATATTTTAGGGCCTAATTTTTTTTAAGATATTCAATTTGTCAATAATTTTAAATAGAACAATTCCAATTTACTAATTCACTAATGCTTGAGATTTTTTGTACATCTCAAATGTTTAATCACAGCATTTCTTAAAGCGGAGTAAAATGTAATGCAAGGTTCACTAGCATTAGGACTCATGTTGCCCCACCCCCAACAAAATAACCACAACACATCATTTAAGAAACGATCAACATTTTATGTATAAAACAGGTGTAAGACATGCCAATAACCATGAAAAATGACACTTAAAACCCCATGCCTATTTTTTAACCCATTTAAAAAGGACCTGTTCTCCTTGGTCCTCACCTGTACATACACCCCCGCCCAACCTGCTAGGGCCCACCTTAGTACATCAAAAGCCTAACTACTATTCATGTTAACACTATGGTTACAAAATAACCAGACAAACAAAAGGTAAAACATAAAAACAACGCTCTCCATGCTGATTGCCATTAACTATACAAAGAAGACGGAACTGGTTTCTACACAGTCTTCTGCTGGCCCTTCTTTCCAATCAGTGACTTGTGAATATGCGGGATGACTCCTAAAAGGAGATAGAAAAAAATAGTTAGAGAAACAGCAAGGAAGGTTATTCTAGATTAGATTCAGACTGCAAAAAATGCAGCAACAGCACTACTGTGAGCAAAATGCACATACCAAGATTTGAATGCAACTCACTGAAATGCTTAAACACAGGTAAGATATTAGTGTACAATGTTGTGCTATTAAAAAGTTAATAATTCTAAAACAAGTAATTCTGGAGCTTAAAAATTGTCCACTTTTTTGCACCAATACAACTGAACAGATAAGAACAGAACAAAGACATGGATTGTCTGAGGACTGGTTTGAAAACGACTTTTTTAACGACATGTTTGGGGTCCAAACACTTAAGCTGAAGTGCGGTGTTGCGGCTGGCAACATTTCTTCATCTTGGCCTGCCATGCCTGGATGTGTGCTACCACAGCAAAAAAACAAAAATAATAAAAAACCCAAAACCAAATCCCTCAACACCCCCAACCACCCATTGGCAAAACTAAACACCAAACCTCTTAAACCAGTAGAAACACTTATGAGATTTAGCTTCAGTCTCATCTGAAGCAATTCTGTCCTTACAGTCCTTTCAAATTAATTATGAACTCTACAATATTGTTACACTGACCTCCACCAGCGATTGTGGCTTTAATAAGAGAGTCCAACTCTTCATCACCACGAATGGCCAACTGTAAATGCCTCGGAGTGATACGTTTCACCTTCAGATCCTTTGAAGCGTTACCTGCCAACTCCAACACCTTTTGACACACATAAAAGACTGGATTACAGGTATGTACAGTCCATGTTAACTATACATGTACGCACAAGTTAACAAAACATATTTAATAAACTAAAATCAACAAGTAATGAGCCTGCCGGAACCTTATCACATCGATAGTATGCATAATGTAATACTGTATTTATAGATATATTGGTAAATAGTACCAATACATTTAAACCTGGAGAAATAGTGAGGACTGGAAAATACAACAGAATTAGCTTAATGTTTACTCACAAGAATTTCTTGTAAATGTGACTAAGTTTTCTTCTGACAGAGATCCTGTCTCTAAACTCTACATACGTAAATATTTAAATATGCGTGAAGCAAGCACACCTACAAATTCTAACATATTTATCAATTCATAAGATTTGGACAATTTACTGGTCCCAAGTCACTAAATCTATTGTTTGTGATGACAGAGAGGTCAGAACTTCACCTCAGCAGTGAGGTACTCCAGGATGGCTGCACTGTACACAGCTGCTGTGGCACCAACACGTCCATGGCTTGTAGTACGTGTCTTCAAATGCCTGTGAATACGACCTACTGGGAACTGCAGAACAAATATAAACATTCATAACACACACTTTCAAATCAACGGATCCTTATTTGCCTTTGATCGCCTGATAGAAACACACTTGCCTGCAGACCAGCCCTCTGGGAGCGGGAAACCGCCTTTGCCTTCGCTTTGCCGCTGTCTTTCCCTGCCTTTCCTCCTGCCTGGGAATGAGAAGAGAATCGGGGTGGAGAAAAGCCATTAAAACTTAGACTCCTAATTGCGAACTCAATATTAAAAGATTTTTAAACTCATCTATGCATGTTCATCATAAAGTAGACTACACACACCACAACTTTCTAACCTTAATTAAAAACATACTTTTTGCAACTTTATATACATTTAAATACTCTGTGGTTATTCAATATGTAGCTATATAAGTCCAGTCCATTACTTCTTGCTACTGACTGATTTAGAGAAAAAAGAAAACTGACAACTGACAGCACAGCACTGTGCAAAAGTCTTGAGCCACCCCTCAATTCTGCATATTATGGCTCCAAAGAGCAAGACTTATTTTTATTTAGTCTTGAGGATTCCAGATGATCAGGATGCTGGTGGTGCTGAATGCTCAGTGGTTGGAATTCCTTTATCTAGGCACCTTGTATCTATAGGCACTTTGCAGCCTGTTACAGTAGAACCTGTTATTTCTTTCATTTATAATCTAACGTTACTCAATATGAACTATTTGATGGACATAAAATTGTTTTTTTTTGTACAAACAAGGTGATTTAAAGCAAAATATAATGAAATAAGTGTGACTCGAGACCTTAGAACAGTGTTGTAAGTTAACTTGGCGCTGTTCTCAATGAAAAATAAGAAAAGATTACAGGTAATTTTCCTCCTAAATCTGGCCAGAAGCAACTTCAAACGGGAACTAGCGAACAAAGCTAGCAAGCCGTCTTTAGCTAACTAACAGAAACCGGACGCTCAGCTCAAGAGCTAACGGTGCTTATAGAGAAACTCAGTCCTCATTTTAATCAGAGAACATCATGACTTGCAGACAGAAAATGTTAATCTAAACAACTAAAACTCAGAGTTGACTTACTAGCCTGACTTACTAGCCTAACAGGCGCGAAGGCTACTGTGTTAGCATTAGCCGGCCCCGACCGGTTAAGCGGCTTTTAGAACGAGCCAAAGACAGAAAATATGTTCCGTCTCAAATTACTACATACTCCCTATAAAGTGTGCTAATCTAATAAAGACTTTCCGAACCAAAATAGTGCACTACGAGTCCAATAAGACGATATTTGGGATTCAGCCCACGTCTAGGTTCGCCACCGAGTGTCGTCGAGCTAAAATTGGCCCAACTTTTTGCACGAAAAGTAACTGAGATCAGTAAACGCCTCGGTTAAGAGTAGCTGGTGAGTTAACCAACTACACTGTCGTACAGATAAAACATTATCTATATTATTCACAATAATAACTATAAATATTAATGAAATTCTCGCAGCCGCGCTATTATGTAGCTCAGTAGGAGCACAGGCAGCCGTGCCGAGTTCAGATAGAAATTTAACGGAGAAAGTAATCGAATCAAACACTTAGGAGGGGAAAATAACCCGGTATCAGAACACATACCAAGGGAAAAAACATTCTTACCATGTCACCGGAGAGTTTTTAACAAGTCAATGGCCAAAATGGGTAATTCAAATCTCCTCCTGCCACGGAAAGACGGACAGATAATGAATCAGGCGGTAGGTGGTGCTGAAATGGCGGGAGATAGTTTACATAATTGAAGCGCGATGTCTTTTTTTCCCCCACCCGTTTTTCGCGCAATCCCGCCTACTCGTCTTTGGTTTCCGAATGATATTCCTTCACTTGCGATGCGATTGGCTGTCTTTCGTCTTCACTGGCGAAGCGCCGTGAACTGCTAACCAATCGTAGCACAGGAGGTGGAATATTAAGCAATACTAATGTGAGTAGGCGGGGCTTATCGAAATACGGGTGGGGACTAACAGTCGGTACAGTTTTACCTGCCCAAGTGTTTGGCATTCCGGCTCTTTCTAGTGATCCAGAGTCATCAAGAAGAGTCGAAACTTTCGGATCCTAAACGGCTGTTCATATGACCACTTGTTTTTTTTTTTAATTCAGCCAAATTCAGCTGTTTCCACCTATGATGAATATTTGTGTACATATATGGCTTAAACTATTTAATATAATTGTGGTACACCTTATAATTTCCCTGATACCATATTTTTTGCATTATGTTTCATAATCAGAATACATTACTGAAATTACCTACGTTATGACTGCACAGAAACACAGAGACAAGAGCAATCTAAAATATACAGTCTAAATAAATCCAGTAAACGTCTTTAGAAAAACCTCAGTATTAAATACACAATGCTGTACACACAAACGGCATGTATAAATACTACAGATAAGGAACATTTAAGTGAATTACTAAAAACACATAGTTACTGCAGAAGATATAATATTGACATAAGTAGTGATATTCACATGGTAAGAGTATTGCACATAATGATTTAGCGTGCATTAAGAAAATTTCACGATACTGCAGATGGTAAGACTATTGCACACAGTGTTTTAGCACCTTAGAACATATTGCATTATAGACTAGTGCACATCTACGATAACAATGCACATAGTTATACGCATAATGATAGTGATTTAAACCTGGTAAGAAATTGCACAACAAAATAGCAACAGATTATTGTGTGGATGTGTGACTGAGAGAGAAGTTCCAGAGACTGATGGTGGTAGGAAAGAAGGATTTCCTGTGTTCAGTGGAGCACTTTATGCTGGTCAGTCTAAAAGTGGCTTGATCACAATTTTGTGGAGTGGGTGATCACCAATGTCCAAGATGAACTGGAGTCTAGACGATGTCTTCCTTTCAGCCATGTTTTTCACACGGTTAAGTTCTAAATGAGCTCCAGCAAATGAGACAGAACTGTTTGAAAAGGTGATGGGAGGGGTGGGACAGAAAATCTGTTCTGCTATATAGGGGCCAAATAGGGGTTATTTGATGAAACTTGTACATAAATGTTCACATCCATGAATTGCACTTTTTTGCACTTAGTTTGTTACATTAAACTGCCTTTTTTACATTTAATAAAATTGATAAAGCAGCTTATCATTTATTTTTTTTTAATTGAAGGGTGGGCCCAAACCTCCAGCCTGTAGTCTGTGTGTATATATGGATGCACGTGTATGATCAGTGCAACTATAATCTGAACCTAATAAAATGGACAGGGTGTGTCTAAATATAAAAAGAACATTAAATTAAGGTTTAATTTATTTTTCTATATCCTCCAATGTCTCATACAGATTTTACTTAAATGAAGGTACACCATGCCAAGGTCACACTTACAGTGGGCCTGGACAAGCATCAATTCAACCCTTTTTTGTGGCACAGAGAAACATCTGATCAAGATGAGACACAAAAGACGGCAAGAAATACACTAAAAGACATAAGAAAAATGTTCAAAACTTCATGTTTTAATATTCTCATTTCCCTCATGAAATAATAAAAAAAAAAAAAGAAATAAAAAAAAACCAAAAAAAAAAAAAAACCCCACAGAAATCACACCGGAACTTCAACAGTTATCTTAACAGAGGGAAGGTTAATGCATCTCTGCAAGATCTATAAGAAACTATTCAAACATGTGTATTTGTTTTTTTTTAAAGAAAAAAAAAATCTACGGCATTTTACAGATTTCTTCACCCAGTTTAAAATGAGTCTAAGCGTTCTAACATTTCATGGGGAAAAAAAAAAACAAAACAATGCTCCACATCCAAACAGAGCTCATGACAGCTGCAAGGTACAGATTTATAAATTAAAAAGTCTTCTTGTTTATTCTGTGAGCAGACTTTTAATCCTTTGTTCCTTTTGTGTCCTTCGTCCTCGTAAGGACTGTCGTCTGTAAAAAATTAAAAAAAAAAGATGTAAAAAGTTAAATATATATTATATTTATATAATATAATATATTATATAAATATAATATATATATTCAAATCTATGAGGAATTCATGAAATCCATTATTCCTTACCTGGTCTACCATTTTCTGCATCTTCTCGATGACATCCAGCATGTGGCCGGCGTTCTCCTTCAGGCTCTTCTCGTAGGCCTTGTTGAGAGCTTCGGCTTTCTCCAACTTGCCCTTCAGCTCCTCTTGTTGTTCCGAATCCTGCTTCGCTTCAGCTGCTTCTGATTCACACACACATGTGCAGAAACACAGACATACATGCAGATTTTCAATGGATGTCCACATCCAATAATCATAATACTGAAGACCCACAGAAGTGGTTCTTAACCCAGGTTCCACGTTTTCACTACTCTGAACACCAATTAACACAAGCGTGGGTGTTTCTCAGTCAATCATCTAACATTCTAATTTGCTAAAATGCTATGCTCTTGGTAGCCCAGTAGTCTGAAGGTTACAGGTTGTTATTAATATGGGGCTTTTTTGTGGTTCTGTAGCATTAGAGAGATCTGTTGTTTGTGCAGTCAAGTGTTATTACATTATATTACATTACATTCGTTTGGCCGATGCTTTATCCAAAGCGACTTACAATGCGAAGAAACACTCAAGATTTAGGACAGCGTGACAACCAGAAGACAGTTCTAAGTGCTAAGATCTTTATGTAGAAGTAATGCATGAAGATAGAGGACACTTTCACTTGAATACTTCACAATTCCACAATGCAATTCCTCAATCATTGGAATTTTAAACATGCCAGTTTAAACATGCCATATCATCCCGGAGTGCAACGAACAGCACTGCTTTCATGTGGCCATCAAAGCTAAAAACCAAAGATGACCACAAATCACATGTGGCAGTGGTTTAAATTATCAAACAGTAAGACAAACACGGCCTTCAAAGACAGGTTTGATCAGTCATTTCCAATATAGAAGTACAGCAATGTTAATCTGAGGCCATGGTGAAGGAGACACTAGAACGAGGACCTCAGAGCCTCAGGTCTGTTTGTTGTGGTGAGTTCAGGCAGTGGTGTAGGAGAGCAACATCAGTAATGCTGGGTGGTCCAAGGCAAAGGAGTTTGGGAGTGAAGTTCTGAGAGACTCAGGAGGAGCTTCCACCCTCAGGCCTTAAGACTCCTTACCCAGGACACGACACAACAACTTTAATTGTTCATAACATAACATGAATTCTCTACCTCACTGTATTTAAAGTGCTGTAATTTAAGTCGATACATCCGCCAGCAAACTGATATTTCTATTGTTACATTTTGCACACTGTACATATCTTGCTTCTGTTTGTGTTGCTACTTTTTCTGATGTATTTATTACCATTAGTTAAGCCTCTGCAAATTTCTCTTAAAATGTTATCTGAACTATTTGATAACTGTATGATAACTGAGGTACAGTTTGACTTAGGGTCACATTTCACAACATATTGTAGTTGCATAACCATGTATGTGACAAAGAATCTTAAACACAGAACAGGCTGCAGACCAACAGTGGTATTAAACAGTGTGGAATAGTTCCAGTTTGGTGCATGAATATCTGAATTCTGAGCTCAGCATTAAAGCAGGGGAAAAAATAAAATGTGCCGAACAGGTACCCTACCAGGAAACAATTTGTTTGACCACTTATATACTACTGAACTGTGCTTTCCCAGCCTACCGAGCGAAGCCTGCAGACTGCTGAGGCGGTTCTCCAGCTCCTGCTGTGCTGCCTTGCTGTTCTCTAGGGCCTGCAGCAAATTGGGAATGTTCACCACCGTCCCTTTGTAGGTGACCACATCAGAGTTAGCATTGCTGGTTGACCGACGAGAAGAGCTCCTCTCTTTACAAGGCTGGCCAGGCAGCAAACCTTTATTCCCTAAATGTAAAAAAAGATGATACATGAAAATATATACGACAAGTTCCCATAAATAAAAATGTAAAGTGTCCATTTTTGTCATGCGTGAACAGAGTACAGCACACAGTGTGAACAATGTGAAATTCCTTCTCTGCATTTAACCCATGTGAAGCAGAGGGCAGCCGACAATGGCACCCGGGGAGCAGTGCGTGGGGATGGTACCATTGGCAGTCCTCGGATTCGAACCCACGACCTTCTGATCGCAGGGGCTAACCACCAGGCCACCAGCTGCCCATCCTCTGCTGAAACCCTGGATCAAATCATGGAGCTGTAGATCTTCAGTCTAAAGCTCACCTCGCTGTGCTATTTTATTGCGTGCGTGTGGGTTTGTGTAGGCAGGTTGTGCATCATACCTTCAGCACTGAGGTCATACGCCTCTTCCTCTGGGTCTGTCCAGCGCAAGCAGAGTTTGCGGTACTGGCACTGACCACCAATTATTGTCTTTCTGACAAGGTCCTGTGCCTAAACCGAAGGAAAAAACAAAAACAAAATGTCAAAACCCACTGGTAAGTGCCAAATTTGCTCACATCCAACATTTTTAAGGAACGTAAAGAAGTAAAAACCTGAGCGTTGGTGAGGTAGAGTCCAAGGGATAGCAGTATGTTCTGCAGGTCCTGTTCTTTTAGATAGCCTGTGAGCTGCCGGTCAAAAAACACCCAGGAGAGAAGCACCCTGCGGGAAAGTTCTGCACACCGACCCAGAGGCTGGTCCTTTACACAGGGACAGAAAGACGTGAGCTTATTTCCCCCCGCCCCCAAGTGGTACAGACTGTTTCCTTATTAAGAAATATCCCATGAATGAACACATGGTTCAGTCGATAATATTAATGGTAAAGTGGTCACCGTTAAAGTGCTGTTTTAGAAAACTATAAAAGACAACTATACAAGAAACACTGAAAGAAAAAGGACGCAGATTCTTACATTGTCTTTGAGTGTCTGATTGTCTGAAACACCGGTGGTCAGCCCTTCTTCACCCAATGCCTGGTTCTTGCACTCCTTCTGATCCTCCGCCTGCTGTTCAGGTTGGTTTTGTTCATCTTTCATTACAGTCTCTTCTTTCTCAGTCTCCATCTCCTCTTCTTTTACTTTTCTTTTCTTGGAATCACCAGCTCCTTTCTTCTTCGCCTGTTTGTCAGTATTCTTCGGTTCCTCTTCCTGGAGGAAAAAGAAACAAACAAAAAAAAAACGTACACAGATGTCACTCACTTTCCATTTTTCAGGTACCCCCACCATATTTGTTTTTTATACACAAAATTACTGGCTGCTTCAACAATCTGTCTATCAATACAAAATGACCATCAAAAGGACGACCAGTGTAATAATACATCATCAGTTTTTCAAATGTTTATGCCTGAAATGTTGCTTAAGTCTAAAAATTGCAATCCCTACAATTTAAGTGACTTAAATTATTCCAATCAACTAATTTTGAACAGATGCATAGCATACACTTCTCCCACTTTAATTTTGATCATGAACATTAAAACATAATAAGAGACTGTCCAAAGAGGCTAAAGGGGGTAATAGAGTTTTTACATTTCAGTACAGTTTTGAACTTTTGTTTTTTTCTAAATTTCTTCTATATTTCAATACTGTGTTATTTGTTTACACCCTTGACCAATATTCTGGTATTATTTTGTGTGATTGTCAATACACTGGCTGTCAGAAATGTCAAATTTAGGACGACCATCTCAGTGTGTGCACTGCTATGCCCTACATCTACTGACCAGCCAATCAAAACGCAGCAGGAAATGACGTATTTATCAACATGACAAAATCCAAACAGCATGGAGGAGAAATAAAGGAATTACTGTTGTACAGCAAAGCAAACTCATCTGATGGAAATTCTTTTTCTTTTCTGATCTGTACCTTAATTTCTCCTTACTATGGAGATTGGCATCTTAAACAAGCGACAGAAACAGCTTGTAGCCTGTAGGCTACTCCGCAGCCATCAATTTTTAAATGAACTGCCGAAACCATAATGTTTATCATAATTAAACCAAGGAAACAGACAGCCTTACCAGAACTTTGTCTGCCGAAGCTTGTTTAACCCCCCACCCAACAAAACTTTTTACTTCTGATCTGCATCAATCTCAAAATTGAGCTTTAGTGCCCTCCGTTGATGGAAATCCGTCATAGCTGCAGAAAACTTTAATCCATGAAGTACACCGCCACACACATTAAATTCATGATTTCCAGCGCAAGTCGTCTTGATGGTGTTCTGTTCTTCTGTGTTAATTTGCGTCACACATCTACACACCTTCACACACACCATCATACATCTACACACCTTCACACACACCATCATACACCTACACACCTTCA
>JBBPCY010000035.1:13312005-13325800 GCA_037974405.1 Brachyalestes nurse
ACACACCATCATACACCTACACACCTTCACACACACCATCATACACCTACACACCTTCACACACACCATCATACATCCACACACCTTCACACACACCATCATACACCTACACACCTACACACACACCATCATACACCTACACACCTTCACACACACCATCATACACCTACACACCTACACACACACACCATCATACACCTACACACCTTCACACACACCATCATACATCTACACACCTACACACACACACCATCATACATCTACACACCTACACACACACACTATCATACATCTACACAGCGTCACACACACCATCATACATCTACACACCTTCACACACACACCATCATACATTTACACACCTTCATACACCTACGCACTTTTACACACACACCATCATACATCCACACACACATACCCACGTTTATTACACCCATGTTGCACATGGTGATTTGTCATGATCTCATAAGATGCTGAAATCGCATAGAGTCTACAGAGGCATTACTCCATATGCTTCTCCTCATGGGATTTACCTACCGGAGGAGTGCTGATTTCGTCTTCTTTCTCTTTGGGGGCATTAGGACCCGAGGGCAGATCACAGAGAGAGTGGTACAGCTGCAGTCCAAAATCCCTCTGGAGCATCTCGCTGAACAGCTCACCTGTCAAACACACCTGACACACACCCCAACAAACACAGACTTAGGAACAAGAAGCAGCCAGTTACACATACAGACATACACGTAATAACTGTGAATTAATATAGGCCTATTATTCCTGAACACTAGTAACGGATTATGCCACTTACAGTCTGTTATACAGGAACACATATGTTTCCGTGTGGTTTGCATGTTTTACAGAAGTGCAATGCAATGATCTTTAGTATTTATATGCATCTCTCAGTTTTTCAAATGTTTATGCCTAAAAATGTTGCTTAAATTGCAATCCCTACAATTTATTTAATCAACTAATTTTGAACACATGCATAGCATAAACCTCTCCCACTTTAATTTTGATCATTAACATTAAAACATAACAATAAGAGACGGTCCAAAGAGGCTAATCGACCCCAGCATTTTCTGTCTATAGCAGTGGTCCCCAAACTTTCTCTGCAGGGCCCCCCTTTTCTAGATAGGAACGTTAATGAGCCCCGCCCCTTCAAACTACACCGGTTCAGATTCAAACTTTATTTGACATACAGCTCCCTTTTCTAACTGACCGAAACAAATGCAATAAAGGGTGCAATTTCACCACTGTGGGAGAAATAAAGATAGACAGACAAATCGTGTGGAGTAAAGTCAGGCAGGCAAGGCGCTTTGGTTAAATCTGTGAGAAGATACGGCTTGGTATCAATGTTTGTGGACTCTATTCAGGTAGCCAACTTCCACTGTTAACGGCACTGACATATTTAAACAGCTGTCAACAAATGAAAAAGTAAATTATTTGTCAGTAGTCCGTTTCTATCTATCTATCACTCTATATGAAACCCTCACTTCTGCTGTCCAGTATGGCGCGGCCACGTGATCACGGTCATGTGTATGCAGAACATCAATAGCATAGTAAATTTAGTATTTTCTAGACTTTCATTTTGACTTTACGTTTATGTTTTATATAGTCTTTGTCTTTATGTCCGTGAGCGTGACATAGCATAAGCAATTTCCACTAGGGTCCACCGGAAATGTTTGGATTCTGATGATTTATCAGGTAACGTTCATTGTCAAAATTAATAATTGTTCTTTTGAATAATGTAGGAGTACAACAAAGACCATCAGTAATAGAGAATGTGAGCTTTAAAAAAGCCTACATACTTTGTGTGGTTTCAGATACTTTAAAACACGAAATCAAAGTGTTATTTGATTTCCATGGATGTGGGTAAATTATGGCCGCAAACCTCAAATGCACCCTTGGTTCGGTCCAGTAAAGATGAGAGGGAGGCAGCTGACAGCGTCAGACCGGCAGCAGGCTGGACCACCAGGGAGGGAACTTCAGGGAGGGGAGACTCATCTTCCTACAAAACCACAGAAACATGTAATGGAAAGTGTTTTCCTCTGTAATGGAAAAAGAATCAACATTTTTACTGATGTTAAATCAGTTTGTGTACACAGTGAGTGACTCAAACATGACACTCTCCAACCTTCTGCTCATTCCGTAACTTGGCCCACTCCTCTGATGTCGGGACTAAATTCCACACATCTGGCAGGAAAATCACAACAATCTCCGTTTTATCCCCATTCAGTAGTCTCAGTTCAGCCACTTTGTGCCTAAAGATAAAAAGAGCAAGATACTTTAGAACATCTGCCAGGACACAACAAATGATGCTCTGACTGCATCAATTAAGACAAACTATTCCAACATCACCTAAATCATTTAAATAATATCCTGAAAGTGCATCCATCAGTATCTCATCATCCACACTACAGGCCAGAAGTTTGGGCCCACCCTCGAATAGAATTCACATATGTATGACTGAATAAATTAATTTTTTTGTTACAAGAAAACATCCAAAATACAAATGTAACTGACTGGTTTTCTGTATTGTATAGTCTGTACTAACACATTTAGCCAAAAAGGCACAAATTATTGGCTTTGAAGAGACTCAGACATTCACTTTGTGTTGGATCATGAAAAGAAAAAAAACAAACAAAAAAATTCACTCAATTCTTCAACATCACAATTCCTTCTGGTTTACAAAAGGAAGATTTCATTTGTAAACATGATAATGATCCCAAACGTTCCACAAATTTGTGCAAAAATTATATCCAAAGAAAGCAAGAAGTATAAAAATAATGTCTTGGCCACATCCATTAAACAGGATTTACAATGTCTACTGTTTTGAAAGAGTAGCCTGTGATTTATTTGATAAAAAACAGGGGCAGGTCCAAACCTCTGGTCTGCAGTGTATAACAACGTAAAATATAATATAACAAACACAAACTGTGTCTTTGCTAAAATGTGAAGTTGTGCAGAGACATTGAACATTTTAAGAATTAACTGACCACTGTGTACAAGCTGAAAGGTCCAGAGCAGTCTGCTCTTTTACACAGCGAACTGCAGTGCGGATCAGAATGTTGCTGTCCTTGGCTGGATTGGATCCATCCTCTTTAGGGGACCACAGACCCCCAGGGAGCTTCAGCTCTCCTGCTTTCTCCAGCAACAAGAACTGCAATACGTACAGAGTCTGTGTTTAACTCATTTTTTTCAATACAGAAAAAAATCATTATAATTCAATATTAATTTTTGAATAATTGCATTTGACTGGTATACCTAAATTACAGGACGGCGCATTTCACATCCATGATCCTGGGAAAAACAATGAACAGAACGTACTAACCTTGAAAAGAGTTGTAGGGTGGACTGAGTCCCCATGTGCCTGGCCATCCTCTGTACAGCTACAGCACTGAGAGTAGAAGTCCTCGATGCCAGGGGTGGACAGAAGCAGAACCTGCGAGTGCAATGGAAAAGATAATATCTATTAATCTATGAATACTTACTAATCTCTTAATACACTTTTTTTTTACTTTTTACTTTATAAAAAACACTTTTAGTAAATCTATGTTGTTGTAAAATCATTGACTTCACTTTATTCTGACATACGAGTCCAAGAATTTACGAAGAGATTAACAAGATTGTGTTTAATTACCTTAACAAAGAAGGATGTGTCGGTTGAGTCTGTGGGCTCAGAATCATCTGATTTTGCTTCAGGCTGGCTGGGACCCACATGGAAGAAGCAGGGCACTGTGAGGGGCAGAGGCTGGCTGGGAGGGAAACTCTCTGGCCAGCAAAGCTGCACATGAAAGAGGGAGGGAGGAGGACGGAGGTGCTGGTAACGCCGCCGCAATTCCAGATTGTCCAGGGCCCGGCTGGAGGCAGAAACATACAGATGATGGGAAAATATAAAGAAAAACAGAACAGAAAAAAAAGAGTTGTTTAATTGCCTGTTTTTGTACACCACCTGAAAATTCCAGATTCCTTACACTTCTTGATCAATAAACAAATAAAAATTATCCAAAACTGCCTGCTATACATTTAATTGCCCCATTGGACAGCTTTGCAACCTACAAAAGTTGCTATAAATGTAAAATGTAAAGGCTTTCTTACAGCAGTGACACAGCTGTGCTATATTCATTACTAAGCAAAGAACTCTCAAAGTATGGGCACCTCTGGACAAATCTGAAATGAAGTGAACAAACTCTACAGCAAACTAATTGAAATATGCTAATCATTGTGAAGTTTGGCATGTGCCAATGTCTGGACACCCTACAAAATCAGTACTTGTAAACAGCGCTGTTGGCTGAACACACAGTCTCCAAATGTTTCTTGTAGACCAGTTCAAAACCTTATAAGACCCAGTTTTTGTTCTAAAAATATTTCTTAAAAGGGGGGGTCGTCTTATATACGCGGACTAGATAATATGGTCTTCAAAAAACTTTTTTCCCAAAAATGAACCAGGGAAAAGCGGGGGTCGTCTTATATTCAGGTTGTCTTATATTCGGGCCAATACGGTAATTGCCTTCAGGGCCAAGAATGGACTTGCACCACCTTACTTATCAGCACTGATCAAGCAGCATGTCACTTCTTGTCCTCTCAGAGATTCAAGCACTGCATCAAGACTCTTTTCAGTCTTGGCCCCCTATTGGTGGAACAAACTCCCTCTTGCCACCAGATTTGCTGAGTCCCTCACTCTCTTCAAGGAGCACCTTGGTGACTAACCAGTCCTCTCGTTTATCTCTTATACGTCATTTTCTTTACATATACATCATTTTCTTTACACCCTCTTAACTGTTTGTCCTCACTTGTGTATTAACCTCTGACTTTTTTCTTTTTGACAGGGTTTGTTAAGGTGTGTAACTTAAGTACTGATGTACATCACTCTGGATAAGAGTGTCTGCTAAATGCCATAAACGCAAAGCTAACAATCTCTCTTCACGGTTTATCATCTTTTTCCACTTTCCATCTTGCAGAATGCTTCTGGTTCAGAAATATTTATAAGTTGCCTTGCATGAACAAGTCTGGGGACAGTGAAGGCCATTTCAAAACCTCCTAAAGGAGTTCTTAAAGGAGGACGAAAGTGGAAGTGGCAAGAAGACTCTCTTTCTCCAAAACTAAATATTGGTAACTGAAGCAATTATTTCCAAAATGCCCATGGCTCCTCTAGGTGCTCCATATAAGGCAGGATTTTCTTGTGATGACTCTTCCATGCAGATCAACAAATTACATATATACATCTGTATATGAACCTTGTACAATTTTGATGCTAACTTACTAACCTGTCTCGTGGAAAACAGGAGAAGAGAGGGACACTCTGACTGGCTACAGAGCCACTCTTCTTTGGCGCCTCTTCCTCAGCTGTGGCTCGCCATCTTCGTCTCTTTTGGTGAGAGTTGTCACCTCCCCAAGAACTTCCACCTTCCTCCCTAAGAAATTATACAAAAGCCAAGATGAACATGATGTTTATTAGTTTCAGCCAGTCAATGCGTGGAGTACATGTACTTCATCAGCAAAACAAAGAACAATTAACCACCCAAGGATGAGGCCAGAAACCATTGTTACAACCAGGACCAACTGAACATGGCCTTCAATGACTAACACACGGATAAATAAGGAAACAAACCTAACTTCACTGCTCTTATGTAACAGAAAGATGAGGGAGAAAGATTATACATTAAAAGGAAAAAAGGGTCATAACTTCTATGACTCACCAGCGTCTTCGTCCTCCCACAGGCTCACCATGTCTTTTCCTACTGCCCCCCCAGCCATCAAACGGGCCGGCCCACGGCATTTGCTGGTGATGGGGCATCTGGTGCATCCCACCTAAAACATATTAGCCCCAGAGAAAATCAGAAAACAATATTGAACATAATGAAATGATTTAGCACTCAATAAGAAAACTGTGCAATATTGCACGCGATAAGATTTTGCACAGAATGACAATGTTTCAGCACCCAATATGAAAACTGAACAATATCTCACAGGGTAAAACCCATTTTACCTGGATTTGGTTGCATAGTAGGAATAAGTGGAGGAATTTTGGGAGATTTAAGCAAAGGTTGAGGCTTGTTTCCCAAAATGCCTGGTTTCATGTTGGCCGACATGGAGGGTAACAGTGGAGGAGGAGACTTGAATGGCTTATAATTGATTGTAGAGGGGGGAAAGGAGAGACATAAGGTTAACTTTATAATTACTACAAATATGTTTCAGAACACCGTTCCAGTACACTGTGAATTTGAAGCCTACCTGTCCATTCAGAGCCTGAACTCTTTGGGCTGTCCAGTTGACGGGTTGCAGCGGATCCTGGACTGCTTTCACCAGCACCTTCTCGCCGACCAAGGGCACCCTCCCTACAACAACACTGGGGCACAGCAATTTGACTGTGAGCACAAAAACCTTGCAAAAATGTGACAATATGCATCATGAAAATTTGACATGGTGCAATCTATTGTTCATAACATCTGATGCAGCTTCAACATCAAGGTTTTCAAATAACTTACATTAATGAACCACCCACTTAGAATATATTTGTATGCTACGCCCTACTTTTGTCCCAGAAGCATTAAGATGGAAACAACAACAAACCTTATTGGAAAGCGCACCTCCTGGTCTACCATCCCATGGTGGTCCTGAAGTTGCGTCACAACGCCGGTGAAGACACGCTGCCTCATCTGTTAAAACAATTCATTATTTAGCATTGTTTACATGGAAGTTCTTGTGGTTGTTGTTTAAACTTATTTAAGGTTGGAATGTACCTGTGTATCGGTGTCAGCTTGCTTCTATATGCAAAATGGGAATTCAGAAAGATCTGACTGATATAGTATAGAACATTTCCACTCTTGTGGCATATTCTGATCTAGGGTTTCATTCCTGGGATCCAGTAAACTGGAAATGCTGTTCAATATATTAAAGGGCCCATTTCTTCAGTTCTATGGAATTTAAAAAACAGCTGCAAAAACAGCCCGTTTTCAAATCAGTTTTTGTGATGCCACAAAACCCACAGTTTCGACCTGTCCATTCAGCCTGAGGTTCTAAGGAGTGTTTCAGCCCTGTGTTGCTGCTTGAATAGGCTGGTATACAGGGTAGCCAGTCAGAAAAGAGATAATTTCCATATATCAGCCTTAAAGGTACAGCAACAAAAACAGCCTGTTTAAATCTGAGAGGTTAAATATAGGTCAAAAAATGGTCATGTAAGAATGAACTGTGATTATGAAATATATTGCTGATAAAGGCTTTAGGAAAAAAGGTGTAGATTATGGACAACACACAAACATTTATGAAAATTAACAGACAACATATTGTGCAGCTCTACACCCAGTGTAACAGAAATGGTATGGAACGCCTGCCTTAGTAGTCTATGCTGCAGTTGTATTCAGTATGTATTTATATTTTATGGGATCTTCATTCAAACAGAGGTCGATGTTATTATGAACTGCTATAGACCTGCACTTCGACTGCTGGTCCTGTCGATCGTAGATTTCTGAAAGAGACTGCATGGCCAAAAATAATTTAAAATACAAAATCGCGTATTTATTTACCGCGATTAACTGAAAGTTTATAACGTTACTCGTCCCAGCTGCACAAAGGGCAACCTGGTACTAAAAACGGCGTTCGCCAGATGTTTAATTGCTACTGGATATCGTTAATAAAACAGTGCAAAAGGGGACACAAAATGCCCTCCAATTAATTAAAAGTAAATCTCTTAATTAACTAATCTCCCTCTAAAGTGAAGAGTTAAGAAACCCCGTGAAGGCGGATAATGAGGAGAGCTAACGCAGCTTTAGCCTCCCGAGCTAACCGGAACGAAACCGAAATATCAAACAACCGAGCGATCTAGCAGACCACCAGATAGCGTTTTAAGAGACTGTGTTGCTGCATTTTCCATATAGAAAGCTTAGCGTGTGTAATATTTCGTCTAAAATGGAAACTGTCCTTTTAAAATGCAGGACTCACCTCAGAATCGCGTCTAGCGTTTTGTCGTCTTCGTCGTCCACTCGGGTTTAGGGACTGCGGCGGTCTGCCCCGGCTTGGCCGTACTGTTGCCCCCTCTCGGCCGAGACGGAGCTGCACCACAACCTGGTCTCTGCGGAGCGACACCGTGCTTCTGGATCTCATACTGAAATCAAACAATCAGATATTACAAACAAGCGCTCCGAGCCCTTCATAATAAAACAGGCAAGGTGGCCTTCTGTCTCATTCTCGTTAAAACGCTCGCAAACTATCTCAATCTTAAAACTGACCGGGACACACTTCAGCTGTGAAACCACGTGGATGATTCGATGGCGTCCGACACGCTTCAGTTCCACGACATGGGCTTGGACGATCGCGTTTTAAAGGTACTTTAAGGTTTCAAAGAAAGTGGTGCTGGCTTCTAAAAGTGTGATTTCGATTCAAACTGATAAACATGCTCTGTTAAGACCACATTTACCACATTTTATCACCAAAACCCCTTTGTGTTAGCTCGCAGGCTAGGCTAAGTTAGCAGCAGCAGTAGTAGTAGTAGCAGTAGCAGCAGCAGCAGCGAAGGAGAGCACTGTTACGTTTTATAGTTTAAAATGACATACTTGGTTTTGGTAAAGGCTTTGTCATTATTGTCCACCACCCAGTGCTGATCAAACGTCCTAAAACCCTCTCAAGACATTTTCAAGGGCTGTTAGCTTCAGCGGTGCTGAGATGTTGAAACTGACTAGTGTTTTAGGACCACAGTCCAACGGCATCATAAGTAGTTATTATTCTTGATTTTATTTAGTTATTATTCATTGTTCTGTTAAATTTAGTGTCGATAATTAACATTAGGTAGCAGGCAATTTCAACTGAACTGATGTATTCAATAAAACAGGGATCTCTAAACGTCAGACTGTAAATGTTAAGAAGGAATTCTATCAATTTTCCCCCAAAATTTCTGCTAATGACATGATAGGATGTAAATGAAGTCGCTCAAAGGCTTGATTTCAAATGTGGCATTCTGAAAATGTTCAAAAATGTTTACAGTGGTGATGAATGCAACGAGACGTCTGAAGTAACTTTACCTAATGTCTTTAAAAGTTCCCTCATGGAAAGATATATGAAGTGGTAACACATTGCTGTCTGATCCCTTTGACAGTTTCGAGAGTATTTCTGGACTAAAATATATTCTTAATATTTAAGAGGACAGGGAGATACGCGCAGGGCTTTGTATGACAAACTAGTAGAGAAAAAAACATATTGGGGAATTTGCCACTATTACATCTGCATTGCTCACAAAACTTGGAAGACATGGGTAAAATGTCAGTAACGCCTGTCTTGACCTCTAGTTTCTATCACCACCACTATCTGCAGTAAACTCAGTAGTAATCAGTAGTAGCTTTAATCAGTAGTAGCTGGATCAACACACTCCTCATATTTACATTTAATGTGATACAATTGTGTGAGTGAAGTTGACCACAGGTGGCGTGCCATTAGAATTCCAGTTTTCAGTTTGTTACTGTACTTCTGTCTGTCTCTGGGACCACTTTGTCTTATTTTCTGTCAATCTTGTCAGGCGATCGCTGACCTAGGATGGGCCGAGCCAACACTCATTCAAGAGAAAGCAATTCCTTTGGCTCTGGAAGGGAAGGATCTTCTGGCCAGAGCTAGAACAGGTTCTGGAAAAACAGCGGCCTACGCTGTGCCTGTTATCCAGCGGCTCCTCGTCTCTAAGCAGGTAATGCATTGCTTATAGGAGGTACAGATATCAGAACTCAGAGAAACTGTTGGATGATAGCAGCTTGTTTTTGTGGCAGACTGTACGGGAGCAAGCGGTCAGAGTACTGGTTCTGGTTCCTTCCAAAGAACTGGGTCAGCAAGTCCAGACCATGATTCGTCAGCTCACCGCTTACTGCGCTCGAGACATTCGAGTGGCAGATATCTCTGGCAAAACAGATATATCAGCACAGAGGTCAGTCCACCTTAACCCTCAGTAAATGCTGCTAAAACACTGTCTTATACAAAAGTGTGTCCTTACTTGTAGTTTCTGTGTGTTTGGGTCGATAGTGAAGGCTTGTTTTGTGATCAACTGTCATGTCGAAATCTCAAATAAAAAAAAATTATGAAATCTATGTTTTTGGAATTTCACAAATGGTGTCACTAGTTGTGTCCAAATAGTTGGTTAAACTATAAAATATATTTTTTTTATCATATTGGCTAGTGCAGACA
Source organism: Brachyalestes nurse (assembly GCA_037974405.1). Lineage (NCBI taxonomy): Eukaryota > Metazoa > Chordata > Actinopteri > Characiformes > Alestidae > Brachyalestes > Brachyalestes nurse. The sequence goes on from JBBPCY010000035.1 coordinate 13,322,164, forward strand.
ACAATGAGGCACTCATTCATTTCACATTGTTTAAGTTACTTCAGAGTAACTAATAATGCTTAAACAGGAGAAATACCCTCAGGGTTTTATGGGTTAAAAGAAGACTTTTAATGTCATAAATGTAGCACAGTTGGTCATGGCATGGATTTTATTTGTTTGTGTGTGTTTTAGGCCAATTCTAATGGAAAAGCCTGACATTGTGGTGGGGACTCCATCTCGAGTGCAGATCCACATTGCTGCCCAGAACTTGGTGCTGAACTCCTCTCTGGAGATGCTGGTCATTGATGAGGCTGACCTCCTCCTCTCATTCGGCTTTGAGGCTGACCTTAAGAACCTCATCTGGTGAGTGTTTCAGTTCCAGGCACTCTTCACAGCTTTAGTAGTGCAATTAGGAATAAATGAGGGGCCTTTTTTTGGTTACTCAGTCCAGTAATTAACCAAGCCATGACACACTGGCTGTCCTGCTCAGCTGAAACATTACTTAAATAGAACCTTTCCAGCAATGTGCAGCTAGCTTGTTGTGCAAACAATCAGTGCACTCACAATCAGTACCGCAAGCAAAATAAATTCCATGAAAGGTGAGAGAATATATTTCTTGGAAAAGGGTACAAGTCCAGGTCTAAGGTTCTGGGAACAGGGGTAAATTTTTCCAGCAGTGGTCATCCGACAAAAATTTAAAAAAGTGCGGTAACGTCTGGGAAGTCGTAGAAGAACCCAAAAATATTCCGAGAAACTGCAGGTCTCGCCTCAAATAAGGCCAGTGTTTATGATTCCACCATGAGTAAGAGACAAAAATGGTGTCCTTGGATATCATTGAGTGGACTAATGAGTTAACAATGAAACTTTCTGGAAGAGGTCCAGTTACAGCATGTAAAATAAGACCAAAATAAGACATTTTAGTGATGTTGTAAGGATCATGGATGACCTCCTACAAATGACCAGGCCGTGAAGTCGGCTCTACCATACAAATTTTGCTGGTTTAGTCATGTCCGGCCTTGATCTGAAGCACACTTAACTGTGTATTAAGACAACAATCTGAGCCACCACTGAATGGCTCAAAAGACACCGTTAAGGTTTTGGAGCAGCATAGTCAAAGTTCTGAGATTAAGTTGGACAGGTTCTTCTCGACAGTCCTCCAGTGTGGAGGAATTAAGGCAGCTCTGCAAAGAACAGTGGGCCAAAATGACTTCACACCCATGCATTTCGCATTTATTTCTGCTAAGTTTGGGGGCGATTACTTTTTCACGTGGGTGATAAAGGTGTTGCATAAGTGAGTATGATGATGTCTCTAAACATGAACTTATTGTACTCCCACAGTCACTTACCCAAGATCTACCAAGCTTTCCTGATGTCTGCTACACTCAATGACGATGTTCAGGCCTTGAAGGAGTTGGTTCTACACAACCCTGTAAGTACACAAAAGAGCTGCTCTTGCTGGAGAATTGAAAGTACCACTTGCAGTTGGTAAATATATGCGGTACTGTGCAAAGGTCTGGAGCCACCCCTCATTCCTTCATATTTTGCTTCCAAAGAGTGCGACTTTTTTTGTATTTTTAATGTAGTCTTGAGGAACAGTTCTCCAGGCTTCCTGTAGGACTTTCAAAGACACTAACTAACAGTCCAAGCTCCTGAACGTGGCCAGTTTTTTTGGTTTAACCACACAGTGACCTACATATAAATAATTTAACCAGAACAAAGCACATCAAACTTAAGGCCTTAACCGGTGCTGATGATCAGGTGATGATCAGTATACTGGTGGTGTTGAATGCTGAGTGGTTGGAACTCCTTTATCTAGACTCCTTGTATCTTTAGGTAATTTGCAGCCTCTCGCAGGATAACATTTCTTTCCATTTCTTTCAGTTAATCTACTCCGTATACTAAAGATAAGACAGTTGACAGGCATAAAATAGTATTTTTGCACCAACAAGGTGATTCAAAGCAAAATACAAAGAAATGACAAAGATTGATGATCTGGTTACAGTGGCACCTGTTGATGTCTCCTGTTCTCTGCAGGTGACCCTGAAGCTGCAAGGCTCATATCTGCCCGATAGCTCCCAGCTGCAGCAGTACAGTGTGAAATGTGAGGAGGAGGACAAGTTCCTACTCATTTACACGTTGCTCAAACTGGGCCTGGTGCGAGGCAAGACGCTCATTTTTGTGGGAACACTGGACCGCTGCTACAGGCTCAAACTGTTCCTGGAACAGTTCAGCATCCCTGCCTGTGTCCTGAACTCCGAGCTGCCTGTTCACTCCAGGCAAGTTCTCAAGTAGAGATGCTTGGATATGAACTGACTGTTAACCTACAGAAAAGGCAATAAATTAACGTTGGATTATCTGTTTTTATTTGTAGGTGTCACATCATTTCCCAGTTTAACCAGGGATTCTACGATTATATTATTGCTACAGATGAACAGGGGCTTGAAGACCCAGTGGCTGCCCCCCAGAGTACTGAGGGCAAAGGAAAGAAGAAGAAGAAGAAGAGTTCAGCAAAGAGTAGAACGTACGGTTTGATCTGACAGTACATGCTGCAGTACATGTAGACCATTTTCTTTCATACACAGCTCATAATATACACTAGTCAGCCACACATAAAAACCATTGGCAGGTGATGTAAAGAACATTGATGATCTGGTTACAATTGCACCTGTCGAGGGGAGGTATATTTATATTAGGCATCAAGTGAACAGTTCTGAAGTTGGATGTTAGAAGCAGCAAAAGGATCTGAGATACTTGGACAAGAACCAAACTGTGATGTTTGGACGACTGAACAAATCGGGTCTTGTGGGGGTTCCCAGTGTGCAGTGGTCAGAATCTACCAGAAGTGCTCCAGTGACCAGGTCAGGGGAGCCTGAGATTCTCTGATGGTTGTGGGGAGTGAGGACCACCCTATCTGGTGTGATCCCACGGAAGAGCTCCTGCAGCACAAACTGGCTGCACAGAGGCTGCTCAGATAGAAAAGAGTGAGAACCCACAATGCAGCGCCCCCTGCTGCGTTAGGGTCTGCATAGCCACAGGCCAGTCAGAGTGCCCATGCTGACCCCTGTTCACTGCCCAAAATGCCTTCAATGGACATCAGATTTGGACCATGTAGTGATGGAAGAAGGTAGGCTGGTCTGATGGTTCACATTCTCCCTACACTGCAAATACTGTACAGGAACCTTTTAAGAAGTTGACTCCAAATTCCCCAGATCTCAATCAGACTGAGCATTTCTGGGACATGCTGGACAAAGTAGTCTGGTCAATGGAGGCCACACTTCACAACTTATAGGACTTTGAGGATCTGCTGGTGCGGAACCACAGTCTTTAAGAGCTCTTGCAGAGTCCATGGTTTTAATCTGATAGCTGTATGGTGTATATTTTCCAGTATTTTTTTTATATATATATATATATATATATATAACACACACACACACACACACACAGAGTAATCCCCCTCTTTTCGCAGGGGTTACGTTCCAAGAGCAACCCGCATATAGTGAGAAACCGCGTTGTTGTGTTTTGGTAAAAAAAATGCCTATGTTTATAGTGTAAGCCCTAAATATGCCCCCAAATATACACTTTAAGGGTGCTTTCACACCTATAGTTCGATTGCTTTAGTCCGCACCAGTCAGAAAAATGTTACAATGTAGTAAACAGA
>JBBPCY010000035.1:13325900-13347388 GCA_037974405.1 Brachyalestes nurse
GAGAGGAAGAACAGAGTGTACAGGGATGGAGGAGAGGAAGAACAGAGTGTACAGGGATGGAGGAGAGGAAGAACAGAGTGTACAGGGATGGAGGAGAGGAAGAACAGAATGTACAGGGATGGAGGAGAGGAAGAACAGAGTGTAAAGGGATGGAGGAGAGGAAGAACAGAGTGTAAAGGGATGGAGGAGAGGAAGAACAGAGTGTACAGGGATGGAGGAGAGGAAGAACAGAGTGTACAGGGATGGAGGATTGGAAGAGTAGAGTGAACAAGGATGGAGGATGATATTTTGTCTCACTGTGCACTTAATGTATTTGGATGCGACGACAATAAAGCTCTACTTGACTTGACTAGGAGAGAAAGAGTGAACAGTGATGGAAGAGAGGAGAAATAAAGGAACAGGGATGGAGGATAGGAGAAACAGAGTGAACAGTGATGGAGGAGTGGAGGAGCCTGCTAGACTGAAGACTTGCAGCAGGAAATCAAGAAGCATCTTCTGGACTGCAGCTCTTCTTCCAACCTGAGGAGGTTCCACAAAACACCATTCAGAGACTGGAGTTCCTGCAAGTGTCCACGGTTTGGTTCAGCGTTCTCTGAACACACGGCTTTACAGAATGTCTTAAACCTGAGCTTCTGCAACCAAGAAGCTGGAATGGTTCTTATGTAGCTTTAATCTTTGGAGAAGTTCGGTTTGGTTCAGTTTGACGTTGAGAGAGCCCCAGGAGCTCAGGCAGTGATGATGAAGTTTATCAGTACAGAAGACTGAGGGGGACGTTTTTTCGATCCAGACTCTGAAGCCCAATCTTGTCCAGATGTTCTGCAACATGGTCTGTAAACATAATAATACAAAACACAGTCGCCAAAGACCTCCCTCATACAGCTGTTTAATATTTTAAGGAATATTTTCGGTGTGTCCAGGTCTAGGCCTTCATCAGTTTCTGAGATACAGAGGTTCCTAAAGTGGACATGGTACCAGGAAAGCAGGTTTAGGTGTGTTTGAGCTGGAAAAGCTCCACCTTTGCTGGACCAAAGCCCCCCAGGATGACCCTGATCTACAGAAGCGAAGCAGGAGGCTGGCTGTGAGTCACTGAGGCAGGTCTCTGCCTCCAAAGTCGTGTGCGGTGTGTTATCCATGTCCAGTAAACCGCTCTGCCTGTTAGCGAACTAATCCTGCACGTTCCTCACATTGGTGACTAACAGCTGCCCCACAAAGCCCCCCCACCCCACCCCAGCCTCAGGAGGGCAATGAGCAGTAGACAGGTGGAACTCCATCCTGCCTCGAGTCCACCAAAACCACAGCAACTGGCTGGACCTCAGCGGCTTCAGTTACCGGAGAACAAAAGAGCAGGAGAGTCAGCCTGACTCACACAGAGGCATGAGGGCGAAGGGGAACTCCACCAAATCTTCAAAATTCAGCAGATAAGATGTGAACAAAGCTTCTCAGTGTTTATATGGATATTCATGATGACAGCAAAACTGAACTAAATCACTTTTCTTTTATGTTTTGCCTAACTACATCCTGCATGTATCCCTCCACCATGAATTGGTTTAGTTTCAGGACCAAAAGCTTCTCAAAGCACTGGTAGAACAACGTCTTGGGCATCAGGTGGCATAACCATAAACATTTCATGGAATAAATGTCTGTGAAGGAGTTTTTAGAGGCAGATGTCTGGTTCCTTTCACTTTCACTGTGAACAGCTAATGCTGACTTGCGGGGTTTCTCCAGAATGATAAACCAACTCATTCAAGCAGAACAAAGCACATCTAACTTAAGGTCTGAACCAGTGAAGAAACAGGAGCAGATGATTCCAGATGATCAGGTGGTGATCAGTATACTGGTGGTGCTGAATGCTGAGTGGTTGGAACTCCTTTATCTAGACTCCTTGTGTCTTTAGGCACTTTGGGCCCTGTAGCAGTAAAACATGTGTTCTCATTGAATCTACTCAACATGTCAAAGATAAGGCTGTTTGGCACGGTAATTCTTTTGCAATTTTTAACACTGTTGTGTGTGTTCATCAGAGAGGAACCAAAGTTCTAGGTGTTCAGTGGAGGCCTGATGTATTCTATGAACTGAGAAAATACATGTCTGTAAATTTCAGCTAATTTTATTTAATAGTTTGTATTTAAACTCTGCAAGACCTGCTCTGACCTCATTATGAAGTTCTGGGTGGGATTAAATTCTCTAAATGTCAGTCTGGAATTTTTCCAATCAGAATTTTTTTCTCTGTTTTTGAGTAGAGGTACTAAGCCCTCCCACTGGTTAGTCTTTCAGGTCCTAGAATGAAGACCACCAGCATAAATAGGAAGGTACAGTGAAATGTAAAACAGAATTGGGACCAGTTATTTACATTACTTTTTTTTTGACATTTCTGCCTCAAGCTGAACGTCTAGCTCTGTCTTGGTTCCTCATTGGTTCCCACTGATTTGAGGCACGTGGTCTTTAATGGTGGGCTTTTACTCCTGCAGGATGCCATGCGGTCCGTGACCAAGCAAGCAGTGAAGGAGGCCAGGTTAAAGGAGATAAAGCAGGAACTGCTGAACTCTGAGAAACTTAAGGTTGGTGGAGCTCCAGATTCAGTTCATTGTGTTTTAAATATATCAAACAGATTTATTGACTCGTCTGTCTGATCTAGACGTATTTTGAAGACAACCCCAGAGACCTGCAGCTGCTACGTCACGACAAAGACCTCCATCCTGCCATTGTCAAACCCCATCTCAGAAACGTGCCCGATTACTTGAGTAAGAAGCTGCTACCTGAGTAATACCTGTCTGACTTTAGATAAGGAGCGTGAGGCGTTTATGAAGGTCAATGTTGTTTCTTACGTTTCTACAGTTCCATCCACGTTGAAAAACATAGTCCATCCCCTCACAAGACGGAAGAAGAAAACCCCAAAGCTCAAGACGAAGGGAGTCGTAAAAACTGAATTTAAGGTGAGACGGAAATAAAAAGGCCTTTAAAAGGCCCTTATAATGGATCTTTTGGCTGTTTTCCATCTTGAAACAATGTTACCTGTGTATGGACGTTTTATTTCCCAATGTGTCATTTTGTCCTGGTTTTACGATTAATTGCTTAAGTCAAAGCATTGCTTAAATATTTATCTCTGACAAACATTAAGAAGAGTTTTGTAGAATTCAGTTGGGCTCACAAGCTTTAAAAGCACAAACTATCCAAATACTAAACATAGAAAGGAATATCAACATAAGTAGAGCAAAGTAATATTTGAATGATCTTAACCATCTCTACATCCCCTATAAATCTGTTTAGTCTTGAAAGTTTTTATCTTCATTCTCACAGAAAAACATCAGAGGCAAGAACCCCTTGAAGAGTTTCAGATACACAGGAAAGAAGAGCAAATCCTAACACAACTGGACTGACCCACAGCTCAGAAACACAGTATTTTCCAGCTCTGCAAATTCAGACTGGAGTGTTTGGATGTCACTGCTTGGTAATCTTTACTTTTGAGAAGCTGTGTGATGATCCAAGGATAAACTGACCACAAGTGCCTAAATTACAGGTTCTCTAATCTGGGCCTAAAGGTCTGGAGCTCAGCAGAGTTTGGTATTCTACTTTTTCAAAGCACCCCTAGTTCAACTCATATGTTAATGGTCAGGTTTGGTGAGAGTGTTTGAGGAAGGGATCTGTTAAACTGTGCTGGACACCAGACCTCCAGGAACAGACTGAACCATGCTCTGAGGTAGAAGGTCTCATTCATAATTAGCCTCTGTTTGTGGTCCCAATCACTGTTTCCCCAACCCCTTGTCCTGCTTTCTTTTTTGTGCTCGTTCAAACCGTGTGACCTGCTCCCAACGCACCTGACCGCAATTAACCAGGTAATCAACAAGCCTGACTTGGGTTGAAGTGTGTTACAGCAGGTAAAGAGCCTCCAGGACTGGCGTTGAAACACTGGTTCACACCGTTTATATATAACATGAAAAATCCAAATAAATGTTTAATGCTAGTGTTATACTGCATTTATTTCTGTATGTGTAGGTGTTTCTCATACACACCTTTTCTCAGTTGCAACAGAATTAGTGCTGTAATTATATATTACATTATTTGGCTGATGCTTAAATCCCATATGACTTACAATTTTGTGTATCATAACATTAGCCAACTGTAGTGTTAGGAGTCTTGACCAAGGACTCTTATTGGCTACCTAGGGTAAGAATCAAACCTGCGTTTTATCCACTGCACTAAACAAACCACTGATATAAATCATAGAGGTGTAACACTCAAGAAAAACTATCTTGGCCATTTGCTTTTGCCAGTAAAAATGGCTTACCGGTAGGATAAATTCAAAAATGGAATATTTTGTTGTCTTTAAGACATTTTTGTTGGTTAGAACAGGTCTTCTCAATGCTCCAGCTATTGCATGGATTCATTCAGTTCAATCAGCAGCTCCTAATTTCAGCGCCAATTAGCGTAATCATGCTTTGGATGTTAACTGAGCTCCCTCACATTCCTGGACACATAAAATTAGTATTTGTTCATGTGTTTATTCTGTTAGCGCTTTTAAGAAATAAATTATTACTTCCCAGATACATCAGTATATTTACTCAGATGACTTTCACAGTACTGCAAATATATATATAAAAAAAAAACACCCCACAGCAAGATTCACCAAAGTGATGTTATTCAATATTTACAGACTGCGAATAACTTCCCACTAAACACATCTGCAGTGTTAATCATACATTGAGTACATTAAGACGAGTAGGATTTAAAAACTACAGCTCAGCACAAAGCTGATTAGTTCTGCGCTGAACTGAAAGAAAGTATATTTAGTGCCAAATATGAACCAACATGTTGCATATAAATACAATTATGAACATGTAAGGAGTATGCTTTGCAAAGTTAGTTTTATACACAACTACACATGTAGCACTTTGCCACTGTGGCAAGTTAAGATTGAATGAGCTAGCGAGGATTTGGCAATTACGAGAAAGGCACCTCAGAAGGTCCTGCAGAGCGCCTCGCCGTTCCTGATGAGGCGAGACACCGTCATTTGAACAGTATAACCCTCACAACACACAGAAGCCACACGAATCGAGCAGTAATTCTGCATAAAGTATAACACCATTGGGTCACTAAAACATCAGTCACTTCTTTAACGCCAAGGAATCACAAGCATACTCACAAAATAAACCCCAACATTTAACAGAAGGGTCAATTTAAGAAGGGTGCCTACACAGCACTCTGGAAAGTCTTGATCATTTCACCAAAAATGAACAAAGAGGAGCCAGATGCGACTTTCAGGAGGTTAGGAGCATCTTAAACAGTCACAGCTCTCCCAGGATGCTTCAAATGAAACGCATCGGAGATGTGAAAGGATCCACGTGCATCACCTTGCCTGCTGCTTGTGCTAAGAAAAAAATGAGCCAAAATACTGGACTTGGTGTCCAATGAGATTGCAGCTTCATTACTGTTTACAAAGAGTATCAAATGCTGTATTACAGCTCGGCAGGCGTGGTCAAAAGTTCAGCCCAGCATTTAACAGGCCCAGAATGGAAGAAAAGTACAGCGGCCTGTTCTAGAGATCATATTAGCAAATGCCACCCGTGGGTAAGGGGACTGATTTCAAAGGGTACCACACTTTAAGGCTTTGACTATCAGTTTTCAGTCTAAACATGATCACCATCGACTTCTAAATTTAAAAGTGCTAAAGCAGGAGAGTCGTGTGTGAAAAAAGCAAAAGCTTTTAAGGAATGGGTTCAAATGGATAAATACAACTGAGAACAGTATTAATTGTTCTCTCCTTCACATTTTCAAGACTTACCGTTATGGAGTCTGGTCATCACTAATAGCCTTCAGCTTCAAGAGAATTTCAACTCAACTTGAGCAGCAAGTTCATGACCGCATGATGAAACTTACTGATGTAAAGGCTACCTTTCCACCATGACCTACAAGGCGCTGCCATCCGAGACAAAGAGGATGAACAATAAAAATCTCGCCGCTTGAAACTTCTTAAGGCTAGATGAACAGTCTAACTGAACACACATAAGATCAATACACAGCCACCTACAAGTAAGGCACAGTGACTCGACCCCCTTTTTCATGCCATCCGTTTCCCCCATTCGAAGCCAATTTTAGCCAGACCCTGAGGAGACCGTGTAGGGTTTAAATTAGATCCTTTGATGGAGTGCTGATGAAAAGAAAACCCTCAAAGTGAAGTAAGTGTGGCAGAGTCTGGGAAATCAGTCCCCTGTAACCCTTTCAGAAAAAAGGAGGAAAATAAACAGCAAAAAACAAAAAAAAAAAACAAAACACCCATGTCAGTGACACTCCCCTTCCTCAACACTCATTATAGCCCCCTCTGTGGTCTCTGGAAGGGCTGCCTGTTCTGTGTTCCCAGGCCAGGTCAAGAGAAAGAGAGCAAGAGAAAGACATGAGAGAGGGAAAGAGAGACAGATCAGAGATACAGAAAGGTGGCCCAGAGTTCAGTCCGTCACAGTGCTGGCATCACATCACCTCACAGCAAGAGTTCTGCTTCCGTGCCTAAATGGAACAGAAAACACTTGTGAAAAAGTCAGTGCATGAATGAATGAAATATTAATGTAACATTATGTTTAGAGCCTTTAACCAGAGAAGAATAATAAATGATGCCTTGCACTACTTTTAACTACCATCACTATTATTCATTTAGTATTAGCCATTTTATTTATGCTGCTTGAACAAGCTGTAATAGTGGAGCTTACCAGTAACTATAAAGTCAATATGACCTTGCTGCTGCATTGGCAGAAACTACACAGTTCTTTTCATTGTTCTCTAGTGATAAACGCATGCTGAAAGCTAACCGTTTTATAAAATGCTTTTGACTGGTTTCCCAGATGCTCTGACTTCTGGACCAAATCGTCCAGCTTCTCGCCTCGTTCCAAAAGGGACTCCATTGTGTTGTGCTGAGGGAGAAACAAGATACCAAGACATTCACTTTTATGACTTTATATAAACAGCTCACATCTGTTCACTTAAGTTGCTAATAACCAAGCAATAAAGAAACCAGCACTTTATCCTCACACCTCTGATACACAAAAAGACCAAGTCTATCCTCCACCCTGACCAAATGCTCAGCCAGTTAATGTTTCACAATGTTTCAGCGAGGAAAACATCACAATACGAAAGGAAAATCTGTTGACTTTAAATATCTCCATTTTCTCACCAGAATAATTTTGGTTTCATCCAGTTCAGCTTGTACTTTGGTCATGGCGTCTGCTTCACGGGGGTTCTGTGGACAACAGATGTGGGATAACACAGGATTATGTCTCTTTAAATTAATATTTGATAAAAATGCCAAAACTTCATGTGGTGGGACCTTATTAAAAACATCTTCCAGATTACTTTGGCAGCAAAATCAGTGCCATGTGTTACTCAGAGCAGAACAATAAAGTAACAATAAAGTTTCACTGACAAGGCCATTCTACAAAACTGACACGGCAGGGTTCTTTACCTTTTAATTTTAAATAAAAAAACATGTAAGCCTAGAATGGCCCAAATGGCATCTCGTATAGACTATCTGATCGTGTCTAGTTTGAAAAGATACCATTGTCTCTTATTAGCAGAAGGGTTCAAAATAATACAAAATTCAATTTTCCATACACCTTACCTGATACTTGGCCAGATAACTCTCCAAAGCCATGTACTGAATAGTGGCTGGAGATCCAGACGGCCAGTCTATGCTGTTCACCTGCCGGGAGAATTCATCCAACACCTGCAACAGGAGCAGAAGGTATTAAACACACGCTGTGATACAGGCATGGCTGCACTGCCAGACCATACAGAGCTTAAAATCCCAATCATAGACAGCTCCTACTACTGCACCTGCACCAGTTGCACTTTACAGCCTACATTGCACATACAACCATCATACAGTGGCCTAGTGCATAAAACGATGACCACAAAGTCACAGATTCAAACCCCCACTTTCTACCACTGTGCCCTTGAGCAAGACACTTAACCCTCAGATGCTCCAGGGGGACTGTCCCTGTAACTAATGATAGTAAGTCGCTGAATCTAATCTATTCTAATCTACTTCTTGACTGGTGATGTATGTAGAAGGTGGCTGTGTTTTCTCTCTTCGTCTACAGGTACTGCACATGAGTGAGCTGGAAGCAACAATTTGAAAGATAGGAGGGCTCCGCTTGGTGACGCTGGAACTCCACCTTCTTCATGCCAAGTCCAATCTAAAGACCATGAGTGTGGGGAGCAGGGTGGCCAGCTCTCCATACTTTGTTTAACCTTGTGTGCAAGTCTGAGACTGAGGTTACAGTGGGAAACAATAAAGGGTTATATTAGACATTATATTAGACAGTTATTTTGAAACTGTATTTTTCTGATGGGCTGGATGCAAGGTTGGGGAGATGCTTATTTTGGCCCTAGATAGGCCATAACCCTGATGAACACATTTGGTCACAGGAAATTAAGCTACACTGTCATTTAAGATAGCTTTGTTTAGTATGCAGAAGAAGGAAACTACCTTGAATCAAATCATGCATATTTCCTCAACCTTTTCATTCCACCTCAAAAACACAGGCTCACCTTATCAAGCAAAGTGAAGCACACTCTGGAGGGGTATTCACAGTCTGCAATCACTACTCCGCTGAGATTGTCGTTTCGGACATAAACATGACACAGGTACTCTGTGGAAATAAAAAGAAAAGTACTGCTCACATGTCTTTCAACATGCACTGAATATCTAGAATTATATTTTCATTTCAAGTCTGGCTCATACCAATTAATACATTTTAGGTTTTTGCATAGGGGCTACATTACACCTGCATTACATGTGGAGCTTACTTGAAACTATCTAAAGAAAAAAAATAAAAATAAATATAAAGTAGACTTGATTGGAATGGTGGCAAATGTCCTTGGCAAGTTTTTTTATTGGTTGATATCTCTTTATGCCTACGTTCACTTTTATTAGCAGACAACTCTGATATTAGGACACTGATAGTGTCATTAACCGCCACCAAAAAGACCATTTTGAAGGGCTGGTTTGAACCAAATGTTCACATGTCATCTGTCTGGCCGTTCTACACTACAGGCCAAACATGGGCCCAAACATTTAAATAAATTTAAATAAATGAATGATATGCAGCTCTTTCAATTTTTTTATTACAAGAAAACATTACAAACACTTAAAACAAATGTAACTGACTTTTAAATACTTACTAGATGCTAACAAGCTTAATGCCATGCTCATCCTTATTCAAATGGTGTTTGTACCATTTTGTATGTCATTATGTACCTTTTGGTGAATGTTATGCGAAGAGTTAAATATGCATGATGACAATGATGCATAATTGAAATTCTCCTAAACGTCTGTTACATGTTGTCATGTTTAAAATACCTTAGATAGGTTATCTTTTTCTAAACTGTTTTGAACTCATTTGAAAGCTATGAACGATTTATCATCAAGCCTATTTTTGTTCATAGTTTCTTTTATAAACTAGTTGTATTCAGTTCTGAGTCATCCTCAGGGTTTGGGTGTTGAGTAAAACAATCAAACTTGTCATTTGTTACATACTTAATGACGAACAAGAGGATAACTATAAGACGGCCAGGAAACAAAACAACAACAGTATTTACCCAATATTCGGCTCCACTTTGGACTTCAGATTCTGATTAATATTATGTATAAGAACCATAAAGCCCATCAGGAAGTTCATCAGAGGGAAACAAGCAGACTTAGCAGCAGGCAATGATAAAAACCCATGGATAGCACGCCTGGCTTCTGACCAGAGAAAAAAAAACAGCTGGCTAATTTGCCCTTTTAATTACAGAGAAACTATCAGCTGAGAAACATTAGGACAGTGATCTTCCCGTTACGGTGAAAGTAATGACATGCTCTGAATAATGACCGCTTTCTGCACCAATATGTAGGCGAAGCCTGTGTAACAATCCAGAGTGCCAAGATGTGGCATATCCAGAAGCCTTGTACAAACCTTGTTCCTTAACTGAAGCACGGCTTCCTGGTGTGGAGCGTTCAACTATTAGGGAGCTGGTGAATGTCATGAACTCCTGTACACTGAAATAAACAAATATAATGTTGAATAGCATCTACATTCATCAAGCATTAGCAATAAAGGCACTATACAACATACAATATATGGCAGCGAATTAACAAGAGGGGCATCATTTTGGTCTTGTGCGTGTGTGTCTGTTTGACACACTATACACTCAGAAATCACCAGCGACCTCCTTATGCAATATTAAGATACCTAGGTGCTGATTCAATATGCATTGTGATTCTATTTTGAATCGATAAAAAATTATTTTAAGACCAGCTAAAAAAAAAAAACATCACAAAGCTTTATTCACTATCTGCACAACTCCAAAAAACAACTGTCTGCCTCAAAAACCAAAGGCAAAATGTAAACAGTGCTAAACAACTTCAAATAAAACAGTATGAATTTCAACTTAAAATATGAAGTGAAAAAAGCTACTGCTGCTGTCTTGGCATATACTGCACCAAGCCCATCTTTGGACGTGATTCAATGTTTACATTGTTTGGATTTTATGCAAAAAACAGCTGGTCAACATGGTCTAGGGTATTGCAGTGATGATATGGAACCTACCTGGACCTCTGAAAGAAACTAAATGAGGACAAGTCATAAGCAGCTTTCAGCAGGTTGGCCTTGGTCGAGCCTTTGTACAGGACACTTAAACTGTAGAGCTTCATTGTGCCTTTTTCTTTGCTGGAGGGAGAAGTATTAAGAGACCTGCAACAGGACACAGATATTACTTAAGCAGATGACACAATACTATTCAAAAGTCTTGAGGCACCCCTCATTTCTTCATATTTTGCTTCCAAAGAGCCAGACCTTATTTTAATGTGGTTTTGAGGAATAATTTTCCAGGCTTCCTGAAGAATTTTCAAAGACTCTCATTTTCAGTCCAGGCCCTGAACCTGACCAGAGGTTTCAGAGGAATGTTTTTTGGTTTAGGCCACACAGTGACCTACGAATGAATAATTAAAGCAAAACAAAACACTTCTAACTCAAGTGAAGAAACAGGTGCAGATTATTCCAGTTGATCAGGCGGTGATCAGTATACTGTTGGTGCTAAATGTTGAGTGATTGGAACACCTTTATCTAGACACCTTGTATCTTTACGCTTTGCAGCCTGTGACAGTAAAACATGTGTCAGTTTCTTTCAGTTAATCTACTCAATATGCCAAATATAAGGCAACGTGACAGCATTTTTCACCAACAAGGTGGTTCAAAACATAAAGAAATGATGGGTGGCTGTAGACTTTCACTTCAACGTTATCTAGATCGACAACTTTAACAAGGTTCTTCAGACCACTACTGAGGATCTGAGTGCTTAACCAACACGGTTTACAATTAAATAGTGTAAGTCTTGAAACGAGATTCTGTGTAGTGTTGTAATGAGAAGGACTACAGTTAGCTCGTTAGCATTTTAGCACAACCTGAAGGGGTGTTACACTGATACGTGTCACATAAAGCTAGTTCAGATTGAAACGAGGCAACAGGCGTCAATACGTTCCCAAAAGGATTACTCTACGTTCATAATCCTGGGAAAACCTCTCACCACGCTTGACACAATATTTTGAGTCTTACCTTTCACGTCTGAAGAGAAAAAAACCAAATTAAACCAAAAAAAGACCAACAGAGCTCCAACCGACGAGCCGAGCACCCAGCTAGCCGGCTAACTCCTCTAACTCCCGGATTAAAGTAGCTTTCTCAGTGAGAGAGGCTGAAAAAGCATACTTAAAACCACTGCTTTAACTGACTATATCACAACCACCAAATCTGGACGAATAACACGCGTTTTCGTTCCAGTTTTTCTCCCCTAAACTTTTGTGCTGGTCCAGAGAAGCGGCCCGTCCGGATAAAGTGAAAATATATGTCGGCAAAAATTCGGCTCTGTGGAAAGACTTCAAATTAAAAGTACACCAAAGTAAATTATTCTTTTTTTTGTATCGTGTGCTTTGATGTTTTCTCACGACATTATATTTATTTAAAGAAACACAGACAAAATACCTTTATTTATTTTACAGGACAACATAATGCTGTAAATGTAATAATGTATTAGACACTACTTTTGGCAAATTTCAAAATAAAAGTATATAAGTCAGTACGTAAAAAGAGATCTTTTTTTATCTTTTCAGTACATCTGAAAATTCTTAATTTATTATGCAAGATACTTGATGTTTGATATTTACAAAAAAAACACAAGATATCTTTATTACTTTCTTGTACAGCATAACGCTCTTGATATAATAAGATGGTATGCCATTCCTCTTGGGAGAATTTAAAATAAAAGTGCAAAACATATCTATTTTTCAAAAAAATAGATATGTTTGTTTGAACATTTGAATAGATATTTTTGGGAAATGTCTTCATTTACATTTTGCTACATGCTGTTGATATAATTAATAAGGCTGAAGACTATAACAAAGTCCACACATTTTTATTAGAAAAAGCTTTTCAATACATGACAATACAAAAAGAGTGCACTTCGTTCATTTTGAGATAAAAAAGAAAAGGTAGATTTTTTTTAAATGTCTCACTTTTTTCTCATCTCTTCTGAATCACATATTTATTTATGGCAGTTAGGACTTCTGATATATTGTTCCAATACCCAGATCTGTCTACACTCGCTGTTCCACAGAGAGGATGTGCATTATCTATAGAGGCCTAAAGGCTTTTAATCACAATTGTACAAAAATGCTGCTGAGGTTTGCAGGTCCTGCACATTTGTATCTACTCTCTGCTCAATAATCATCTATTCTATAGGCAAAGTCGTAATCCTGCGTGGGCTCAGACTCCTGGAGTTCAGCTTCAGTGGGGGCAGCTGTGGATGAACTGTCCAGCACAAGCCAGGAGTCCAACCAGGAGTCGGTGGTTTGTGTTGTTTGCTGGGTGGTGGTGGTTGTGGGCAGTGGGGTAGTGGTGGTCGTACTGGTGCTGGTGGTCACAGTGGTGGACTTGTTGGCCCTCAGCCTTTGCAGTCTGCGTATGCGCATCACACGCAGACGGCGCATGCGCTCGCTTGGGGAAACTGTAGGTGGACCCCTGTGGATCCTGGCTGAACTTCCAGGGATGTCAACACGAATTGGTCTCTTATTTCTTTCCTTCATGATCTGAGTAATTCGGGCCCAGTTGGACTTGGTCAGTGTGAAGCTGCACCCTGTGGCACCGGCCTCATACCCTACCATACAGAGCCGAATCTGAGGGGCATAGCCCTCCGCTCTGGCAGTGACACGATACTCTCCTGGGTTTAGGAGACGCCAGTAATCGCCTGTGGAAGCTTGGGTGGAAAGAGCAAAGAAAACAAGCGTTTAAACTTCAATCAGAATAGACTACACATACACACAAACACACTTTTCAGTACACTGCAAAGAAATCTTAACCCTCAAAACATAAGTAACACTGAGCCATGCCGGAAGCCTAACAATTGGTAAATATTCATCATACGGCTAAACAATTCCTTATATGAAAGTTCTCCTGGTGTGTGGTGATGCTTGAGGTGTCAGATGTTGTGCTGAGCTTTGTTTGGTATTTCTATATCACGTAGGGCCGAAGTTTTTGTCATTTAAAAAAACATGTAATAATTGAATGCTAATCAACATCTAATAAAATCTAATGTTGCTTTATTGTAGTACCTCTTGTTTTGTTTTTACAATGCTTTTTATGCAGTGTACTGTAATGGCAGGCCAGAATCTACACACACTCACCTTAAAACACATCAGGTTGGGATCTACTTGCTTATGACAGTGTATAACAGTGAATGACAGTGTAATACAGTCTCAGGAACTGCATAAGTGAGTCTTAAGAATAGTTACTAATGGTTAATAGTTACTGTTGGTTACAATAGCATGTATTCTTTCAACTCTGTTAGCGAACTTGATCATTTTTAATAAAAAATTAAGGAACATTTGCTTGTTTATAATTTGAGGCCTTTGCAGCTAAAAGGACCAAATTGCACAGTTAACAGACAAGAATAAGGCAAGCATGTGATGTTTAGTCATGCAATTTACATGATGCTAATTACTGGATTATAGTAATTACTTGTTGGCTACATTAACTTTGTAGCTCCAGTACAAAACTAAGGATGTAAACTCTGGACACCATACAGGTTTCAGCTAGTCAACTATAATCAATATAAGGGGACAAATGTATAATAGATGTTACCTGTTTTGACATCATGCTTGATGCCCTCCACAGATATTGTGGCATTTGCGATTGCGTTGCCCTGGACATCCCTAACCACACCCTTGATACCGCGATGCACCTAGATGATGACATGATCATTTATTTTGTGTAAAGATGGCAAATACTCATATATAGTATCGTGCAAAAGTCTTGAGCCATCCCTCCTTTCTTTGTTTTGGTTAGAATCGCCTTGATGAAAAAACACTCTGCCTGTCAGACTGTCTTATTTTTGGCATATTGAGTAGATCAAATGGAAGAAATTGGAAGAAAGGTTTTACTGTAAAGTGTCTAACCACTCATCATTCAGCACCACCAGTATACTGATCACCGCCTGATCATTTGGAATCATCTGCACCTGTTTCTTTACTGGTTCAGGCCTTAAATTAGATGGCTATGTCATGGTTGAATAATTCATATGTAGGTCACTGTGTGGCTTAACACAAAACAAGTAACTGGTCAGTTACAGGGATTGGACTGAAAACGAAAGGCTTTGAAAGTCCTTCAGAAAGCCTGGAAAACTGTTCCTCAAGAGTACATTAAAATACAATAAAGTCTGGCTCTTTGGAAGCAAAATATGTAGACATCAGGGGTGGCACAGGACTTTTTGAGGAATTTTTGTGTATTTCTGCTGGATTTCTTTTTCATACTTGCTCGATAAAAGCTAGCAGGGCCTCTCGGTTGTTCTCCCATTCCAGAGCCAGCTCACTCTCATGGGGAAACTTGTCACATCCCAGAAAGATGGATATCTCAAAGCAGCTGGTGTGAAGGTAACTGAAATCATTCATACCTGTGGAAATACAGAATAAAAAAACTGAAAAAACTGAAAACACAACAGTGGTTCAGGAAATTGACACTGTCTATTTGGAAGTGCTCTCAAGATGAATGGACGAACAGAAATGATCCAAAATAATGTCCTTGTGTTATCTTGACCATATGAAGTCCTCAATTGGACAGTACAGCAATTAGCTCTGCATTTTCTAGCCATGTTCACCACTAGGTGGAATCCTTTAACAGTTTGAGGAGTAATGTATCTTTTCGCACTCACTCCCTACTACAGGTTTCCAGCTGGCCCGGTTAATGATGCCCTGCCCCCCTGTGATGTCATCTGTGTGGCAGGAGCTGCGGTACGTCTCCGTCATTGTCAGGTGGCTGTGGGCATAGGTCATGGCCAGCCAGCGGAACATGTTCTCGTCTGCGGTCTCCCTCAGGGCACCCTCGTTTTGCCTCTGGATGCGGGCCCAGGTCTCCTCGTTCATGTGGTATTCCAGCACGGGACGCCCATTGCGCTGCACCCCTCGACCATCCATGCTGCTGGACCTGGGTGGTCTCTGCATGTCAAAGGGGTAGGCCACAATTTTCTCGCCGCCTTGCAGGTTTGCTCCCAGAACGAAGGGCGTTCGCTCCATCCAAGAAATTATGGCTTTAGTCTCAACAGCAACCTAGGAACAAAACGCAGAGAGGTTTGTGTAACTTTCATTATTTTAGGGCTGCTTCAGTGGCATGGGACAGTATGTTTGAATTAAAGAGACATGAGCATGAAGGTCCCCCAGTTTTTACTTACGTGTAGAAAGGCCATAACTAGGCATTTTAGGCATGGTCAGCCTTTACTTACCAAGAAAATTCCCTATTGTCCCACCTCTTTAAAATGCATAAGCCTAACAAGTTCTGAACTGGAGGACCAAATGTGCCTTTAGATGGTGTTCCTGGTGTTGGCAGTGTTTCTTAATGTTGTTGTTTAGGTGTTCCTGGCAGTGTTTGCTAGTGTACTTTGTAGTTGATATGGTATTCCAGGTGGTTGCTATGACATTCCTGTTAGTTGTTAGGGTTCTGCTGTAGTATTCCATTTGTTTCTAGGTGATTGTTACATTCAGTCTTAAGGGGGGCAGTCTTAACAAATTTAGACAGACGCTAAAACCAGAAAAAAACTTTCAATGCTAGTTTTTAACCTACCGAGCCGTTCAAGAAGTTCTCAGGTATGGGGATGTTGTGGTTCGGTACAATACGAGGAACCCAGCCCCTGTCTTCTGCACCCCACAGAATACTGTTAAGATCTGGGAAGTTCTGGAAAATGTCGTAGCCCTCCTCTGTCCAGTGGCCCAGTGCCCAGTTTCCCATTTCTGAACCCTAACAAAAAAACAGAATTCACTTGCTTTGGACAAAAATCTGCATAACAGAATATAGATTATTGTTTAGGAAATACTTAATACCATTTCATAGGCCAGCTCATACGCATCTGGGTTTAGAGAGGGCACCAAGTGTATCCGCACTCCGTCCACCAGGCGGCGCACCCGAGGGTTATCATCATTGTACTCCTTACACAGGAACTGCATGAGTAATAGTAGGAGTTCTCTTCCCAGAACTTCATTTCCATGCAGCCCCGCAGTGTAGCGGAATTCTGGCTCTCCTAAAACATGAAGGGAAGGTCTAGCATTTAGCACACCCTTAGCAAAAAGCAGCTTATTCACGTGTACTATGAGTATACTTATTTTATACTAAAACTGAGGCAGTATACTTGAAGTTTACTTTTTATGTACTATATTTTCTATACTTAAGAATAGTATAGTGAAGTATAATTGTACTGATTATACTTGTACTGATTATACTGATAAGTATAAAGGAAGTATTTAAAGTATAATTTTGTAAACTTCAAATGACCTTATAAAATATACTTAAGGTATACTATTATAAACTTAAAAATGTTCCAATTTAGAAGTATTAAATGAGTATACTTTCTAGTACACTACAAGTACAAGGTATGTATACTTGCTATACTTATACTTAATAAAACGAACTTCAAGTATACTACTTTTTGCTAAAGGAAAAGATCTCAATACATGTGACTTGGGGTGCTGAAACCTATGCACACCACTAAAATATGTGCATTCCAAATGAAGTGGGACCCATTTGTATCGCCAAATGCAGTGATCCCGCATATGAGCCTGTTATAAGAATACAACAGAAATATTATTCCTATATTTAAGACTAGAACAGAAATATGAAGCTCATGTTGCTGTTCCATGTTGAGCATCAGGAAATTCACCTCTTACTTTGTTTGGAGGAAGAAACTGTGAACCAGAACTGCTAAGTGGTGGTGGTAGCTCAGTAGCTCAGTTGGTAAGATACTTGTCTCTAGACCAAGCGGTCATGGTTTCGAATCCTACCTTCAGCATCCCATCAGTGGGTCCCTGAGCAAGGCCCTTAACCCCAAGTTGCTCCAGGGAGACTGCCACCTGTAGTTAGGAAATGGATATTGCTTTGGAGTGTCTGCTAAATGCCATAAATGTAAATCTAACTGCACCTTAAATTTCCGTTCTTTCTTAACATTAAATAAATGGTTACTGAGTGAGCGAGGAGCTCGGGGGCAATAACAACAGGCCACCATTTATCAGTATTTCAGCTTGCGATTTTAATGAAAGGACAAAATCTTTCAAAAAAAAAAAAAAACACAAAATTTTACAGCATTGCAACAGGCAAGGTGTCAAAACAATGTGTGTTTAAAAAAATATATATGCAAATGTATATTTTTTGTTCAGGATGCACCGTACACATAACGCGGCCTCGCCTCGTATAAACAACAACATCTGGACGACGGACACATCAGTCGGACTGCCTCGGCTCGAAGCCGGAGCATGAGATGAGGAGCTTTGTGACTTTTTATTCAGGCACTTTCACACACTTAAGGCACACATACTTATTAACATGATTGATAGGTCCAGGCCCCGCCCACAGGGATCCCCCTCATAGCTGCTGCTTGGAATTCATTTTTAATAATTTTGTGCGTGTTAAAGGTCATTGCAAGGACAAATCGGATTGTTTTTTTGTGTCTGTGGCCATCCAACATGTTACATGGGGAATAAAAAAAAGATGCTGCAGTCGGGCTGAACTGGATTTTTTTTAAGATCAACCTTGCAATAGCATCTATGGAGGAACACACAGTGCAAAAGTCTTCACCCCCTGAGAAAATTATCTGGATAATGAGTGTTTTATGAATGCTAACATTAGAATAAGTAATAATACCATTAATATGGTAAAGAATGATGTTCTGTGTGGGAGTTGTCGCGGAAACCCAGTATTCCTGTAGCGCCATCAAGCACCTGGTTGGGATTCATCAACACCTCTTTAGACTAAGCATGGCATCTGTGCCAAGCTCAAGCATGTTTGACCCCCAAAATCCAGTTAGTTTGACCAAAATGTGACCCCTCCATCCCTCTTGAGGATATGGGCCCAGGAGGAGATTGGTTCCAAACCCAGTTCAAGGCTCAGACAGAGCTTACACAACTTGGCATGTCAGCTTTGGTTAATAGTGAAAAATCAGTACTGAAACGGAGTAACAGTGACAACAATTGGTGAGTTGAACCAACTGATCTCACGAGACCCATATCTGATCACAAAACCAACAACGAATCATTTTAATCCTAACCCCTTTAGACGAAGTGTCTTCTGCACCAAGCTCAAGCATGTTTGACCTCCACAGTCCAGTTAGTTTGACCAGAGGGACCCCTCTATCCCTCTTGAGGAGATGGGTTCAGGACTGGTTCAGTTTGAATATCCAGTGTGATCTGTAACCAAGACTGAGCACAGAATCTAAACCTGACTGTCCCATTGAACACACCTGGAGACAAAGGGAGACCCTGGAAATTTGGGCAGACGAGAGAAAACAGTACCAACTGGACATGGCATGAGATTTGGTAAAACAGGTGACTGTCTTCACGTGTGTGAACTAAAGAGCCGCTGAAGGACGTGGTGAGGAACTGAAAACACTACTGGTTCGGTATCTGAAGGTACGGGACGATCCAAACCAAAAGGAGAAAGCAGTGAGGGATGAGAGGATGACCGAGAACTTGGGTCTGTGATGTTAAAGTCAGTGTGTGATCAGACCAGCAGAGGGAGGGAGTGAGGACCGTGAAACCTCTGTTCTTATATCTGCTCTCTGGTCTGTTTGTGTTTTTTCAAATGTGACCTTGTGTTTGTGCATAAAGACCTTCACTGCCCAGCTACACCCTCTTCACACAGGGGGGCACAGACTTGTACACAATGTGGCGGAGCCTGGAGAGGTCAGTTTTAGTCTAGGGTTGGGTATTGTCTGAATTTGATCAAGACAGATTCTGTTCCCAGTTCTGCGTATCCATTCCGGTGCTTAGTGATTCCCCATTTCGCTTCCATAAAGGTGTAATAAAGGAAGACAAATGTTTAGAAAACTAAAAAATCTCTTTATTCTGAACATTCAGAATGTCCCAGCAGCAACGGGAGTAAAATAACTAAAACGTTAAATAAATATTAATACGCAGATGCACGTATTCACTAAAAGCAGGTCCTCACAGATCTGAAGACTTTAGGAACCGATAAGTACCTGGGTACCCGGTACTGGGTATTTTCTTATCGGTTCTAATTCCCAACCCAGTTCAAGGCTCAGACCAAGTTTACCCAGCTTGGCAAGTCAGCTTTGGTTAATAGTGAAATATCGGTACTGAAACAGAGGACCAGCGATAACATTTGGCGAGTTGAACCCACTGATCTCACGAGACCCATTTCTGACCACAAAACCAACAACGAATTCTGAATCCACTGAATCCTAATCAGTTTATTGAACCGGAACACCATCACTCAGAGAGGTGGGCGTTCATGAGGACTTCTGATGTCACACCTTGAGGACTCTCGCCTGATTTTTGCATTAAGTGCACATCATTTTTAGAAGGATCAGGACTTCACGTTGAACTGGAGATGATGTTCAGTAGCTAAATCATAATTCTTCTCAGCTTTCTTCTCAGCTTATGTTCTGGGAGAAGTCTGCGACAGCACTGTACTCAGGGTCCGGTGTCTACGAGGGTCACAGAGGTCAGAAACCTCCGCACTGGAGTCCCAAGCACAGGACGAACAGAGCATCACTCAACACACAAAATAATAAACCGTCTCGGCCAAAACCACCAAAAACACTGCTGAACCATCCAGGAAGAAAGTAGGCACTAGTGGCACCAGTGTGGATAAACTGTTTTCTATCAAAACAAAATAAATACAAAATAAATTAAAAAGAGAAGCGCTGCCCCATCCGTCTTTAGACTGGAAAGTTCTTCTTCTCTGAGACTGGTTTTTGTTTACTTTTTAAAATGCAGATCGTCCCTGTGTCTTGGCTGAAGCTGTAGACCGAAGCTCCAGTGAGGACTGAAGAGAAAATATAAAACGTGTACGCGTCAGTAACCTGCAGGATAGCCTCCTTTCCTGGGGTCGGACTCGGCACAGAGCCGGTCGCCCTGCCGCACCACCGCCTGCACTACGGCACCCGGAGTCCTCAGGAACTCAGTTATGTGGTTTTTCTGAGCCAATCCTTCAAGTACACTCTGGAGGCAGACATTCACAGACATTTACACAAGTTCATTCATCGTCAAGAGGTGACTTTGCACAGAATCGGTAGCTAATAAATTAAAAAATATAAATATTAGCATAGTCATTAGAAGAAACAACAAAAGAGCATCACACTGAAAGATAGCGAGAAAGAGCGTATCACACTGAAAGACAGAAAGAGAGAGCATCACAAGATATAAGTAAAGAAAGAGAGAACATCATACTGGGAAGAGAAAATCAACATATTCAGTTGATTCTTTCTTTAATATCATATTAGTGTGATTTCAGTGACTAAATGATTATAATGGTGTAACCAGCTCTCTGTTAGGGCAAAGGGTACATGATTTTATGAAGTTGATATTTTCTGCACACCCAGTGTATTTCAGTTCTTTTTTTCTGGAGATTATCTTCTGTTTGAGAACAATGTGCAAGGTTTTCAGGGTCGTTTCCATGGGGTAGAATCTTAAAAAGCCATAACATGAGTAACAACTGGCGCTTCTTCGGAGAGTTAAAAGATGATAAGAGGGTTTATAGAGGTTTCTTGACCCAGTTTTGATAATGTGAATGAAGCTTTGAAGGTATAAGAGTCCTCTGCGAAGGAGAGTTTTTAGAGAAACTTCAGACTCGGACTGCCCCGGAATGAACGTTCTCCTCTGCTAGCAGAATAAAGCCTTTGTTTGAGCAAAGAACCTTTGTCTGTTTGCTGATTTTCCACCATAAATGGCAAAGGGAACATGATAGAGCAGGTGAAAGAAAGCATCACACAGTATGATAGAAGGGGAGAGAAGGAATCACCCTGGATGATAGAGCGGGTGAGAGAGAGCATCACACTGAACAACAGAGGGAGAGAGAGAGAGAGAGCATCACACTGAATGACAGAGGGAGAGAGAGAGAGAGTATCACACTGAATGACAGAGGGAGAGAGAGAGAGAGTATCACACTGAATGACAGAGGGAGAGAGAGAGAGAGTATCAC
>JBBPCY010000035.1:13347488-13378966 GCA_037974405.1 Brachyalestes nurse
ACGTGGTGACGTCATTCGAGGCGACTGGAATCGGTAGGGGAATCGTTTGCAAAAATGGCAAACAATTCCAAGGAATTCAAACAGTGGGAACCGGTTCTCAACAAGAACCGGTTTTCGATTCCCATCCCTAATTGAGAGGGTGTGAAGTACTTTCTCTAAGAAGAAACTGATCAAATATGCAACGTTAGGTTGACTTGACAATGTCCACTGAAATTACAGTGGTAGGTACTGTTACCTGGGACCCCATAAATACTGTGCATTTAACCAACATTGCTGAAGGTTCCTTTAGTTTGAATGAAAAAAAAAATGTCTCATACAATGTCGCATTATGTGACATCTGCTCTGAGTGTTGATCAAAATGTATTAATATTTGTGGTGATCTTGTCTAGCCTACATACTCAGACTGACGCCATTGATGTCAGGAGATAGTGAATCATCAAAGTCTTATGTGTGAACAAAGAGCCAGAGAACCTTGCGAAAGAATACATGGTATGTCATTTTAGTTTTTATTCTCTAGTCAGTTTGACATCTGTAAACAAACCACTTATGTACGTAGAAAAAGAAAATATTTAATTATAGAATGTCACAATGGTGCTGTGCCTGTTTAGAAAGGAGGCACAGGTGCGAATTCCCATAACTGTGGTTTTTATTAAATGCAAAACAAAAAGGCACAAGGGCCAAAACTCAAACAAAGGCAAGAACTAAACAGGTACAACTCCTTATAATCATGAGGGTAGACAGAGAGCTGAAACAAGAACAGAAAGACATGCACAACCCACTCAAACATGATTTTTCCTTGATCCCAGGCCAGCTGAGATCCCTTACTCCTAAAGCCAAAGAGACCACACCCAGTGTCAGAAGAAAAGTCCCAGCCAGTTCAGTCCCATGGCGGCCCCTAGCGGCTGCTGACCGGGGACGTTACATCTTTTACATGTAAATTAAATAAATTATAGCATTAATGTTTATATATTTAAGTTAAAATGGAAATGGTATAACATATGTCTGTATATCCCCTCCACTTTTTTCTTGCAGAACACAGAGGGTTAGAGCAGGGAAGCTGCAATGATGGAGACAATGTTTGGAATCTTTATCATTTGCAACCGGAAGATGTAGGTGTCATTCTGGTGGGTGTACACGTTCTAGATAAGTTGGAAAATGTACAACTTGCTGTGGTCATGTTAGCACTTGTACATGCTTTGAACCTCGTTTGAGGCTTTGCAGAAAATAATAATGGAGCTTGATGGAAACAGACAAAAAAGCACTGAAAACTGTACTTGCATGTTAGTCATCAATAGTGACCTTGGGGTTACTCAAATTGGAAGGCAATTGAAGCCATTTGATGGTAATTTGCTTTAAAAAATGGCAAACTGTGTTCGTGTTTACTTCCAACTGTTGCTATTGTTGCTATAAGGATAACGGTGTTCTTTTCAAAAGGAAACTACTGCATATTTAAAAAACTGCTAAATGTGAAAAAGACTGAAACTCCCACTGAAATTTATCTTCATCACAATCAGACAGTAGTACATGGACTCCATTGACTTCCCAGTTGTTAGTTTGTATCTCTGTTTGGCTATTATATTTGATACATAGTAAACATATTGACACATATTAAATCCGAGTAAAAGCATTTAAACACATGTTCCTAAAAAAATAGTTCCTGGGCCAATTTTAAATGTAAAAATTATATTTTAAGTATGTTTTTCTCTTTTTGAGTAATTATTCACAAAATGCCTAAATACTTAACAATGCAGAGAACAGAATGTAGATGTTAAAGTTATTCTGAATGCTTCGCCGCGTGTGACTGTCTTATATTTCTGGTTAACTGATAAAGGTCTTTGCTGGATTATAAACTATGCTGTCCCAAGGCCCACTTGTCTGAGCTTTTTTTCATGAGTAGGGATTGGCAAGCGTGGGTGGGATAGGGGTGCTTATATAAAGTCACTGATCTCAGATTGTCAGGATTGTGGTCTTCTCCAGCGCAATATGAAGGTTCTCCAAGTGCTTGCTGCCTTTTTGCTGCTCCTCCAAATCGCTGCAGCGATTCCCTTCAGTGAATCGTAAGACCCTTCATCATTTCTCCTCTCACTCGGCTTTGTTGTTGACAGATAAGTAAGAATTGCATCCAATTCCAAATACTCAAGCAAATGGGATGAATTTATACTTTTCAAACGCTGTATTTACTTTGACCAAGTAATGTTGCATTTTTTGAATTATTATTTAGATAATAATTCTCTTTTTTGGGTTTTCAACTCATTCTGTTGAGTTGCATCACTGAGTTCGTTTTGCTGTTGCTCACACCTCTCACTTTGGAACTACAGCGTTTTGTTTTAGACCAAAATAGTCCAAACACAGAAAAGCAGAGCCATATACACTTCAGGTTTTGTGCTGAGAGAAGCTGGATGGAAGTTTCTCTGCGGTTCTAGACATTTCTAAGTACTTCAAAAGTATTTTTGAGATCCATATATATATACTTAATCTGATTTTTGGAAGAAGGTAATGGTATATTTACTGCAAATCATTATTCCATGGAGGTAAAATGACTTTTACTGGAGTAAGGGAGTCCAGGGCACTTCACATAAACCTCTAGTGCGGCAAGTTGTTTCAGGACTTTTGTGGTTGTAGACAGGTAGTCGATTTTTATGAAAGGGGAAAACTTGCAGTATAAGCTGGGGGACAAATGCTCACATTCATTAATGGGACCAAATGAAGAGAAATCGTTTTTACAGTCTTCTGAATACCTTCTCTATGCAGTCTTCTTTCATTGATGTATTCTTTTATAGTTCTTCTATAGTTTTTATTCATTTATTTTTTACTACCTGCAATTTTTAGGCTTAATAATTTTTATTTCATTCCTGTAAAGCAGAATGAATTACCTACATTTAATTACATTGTTTATGATTGTGGGCTACACAAATAAACTTGACTAACATCAGTCAGATCTTCTCAGAATTAACTGATCCCTGATAAAAGGATCAAAACATTTTTATAAACATTTATTATATATGCCTATATGTGGTATGTCCTGTTTTCAGGTGATCAGCATAAGCATTGTAAACATGAGACAATAAAGTGACTTTTTAAAAACACAGACCACAGATTACACCTTTAAAAGTGTAATGGATGCTGACTTATTGTGTATTTCAAGGAATACTTCGGTGAATGAAAGTGACAGAGTGTGGAAACACTGTGTTTCCTTGCTACTGACCAGTGGCTAACAGCTTGCATTTATTAGCCATGCTAGTATGTTGTAGGAACTGTTGCTTGTACTCACGTTCTGGTTCTTGTTCCCGTTTAGCCTTTACATGCTGGCCATCACGTCCCAGCCAGTTGGAGGCACCATGGAGAAACTGCTCATCCAGGTGTACCCCTACAGAAATCCACTGTCATTAAAGCTAACGCTGGAATATGGTAAACGGAGCATGATTCTTCTGAACCAGCAAAACATAGAACAGGACTACTATCAGGCTGTTACCTTCAAGGTCAGTAAAACACCCTGGCAACATCTTCAAGCAATGAAGAGTCAGCATGTCCTCCACATGAAAACTGAATCCACTGGAGTGTGTTATTGCAAACATATTCTGCAATTAATGAATTATATTCTTCTCTGTGTTTTTATATGGACTCTTATCCCCATTATGAGAGTGTGTAATATTGGTCTATTCAAAAGTGCACTGTGATGTTGCGAGTATGATGTTGTTCAGTTATTTTGCTTTTATAACAAATAAACAAAATAAACATAAAATAAAATTATCCACATATACATATACATTATCCATATATCTCATATACAGATAACATTACCAGTAATTCAATTCTTGGACTCGGAGCGAAGTAAATAGTAAAATAAGATACATAGTAGACAGTGTTCAACATTTGCAAGTATTTGCAAAAGAATGGTGCATGTGTGTGTCCTACGGTGGGCTGGTGCCCCGCCCAGGGTGAGTCCCTGCCTCGCGCCCATGACCCTGGTAAAGATTAATCAGTTGCAGAAAGTGAGTGAGTGAAGTATTTTCAAAATGTCTATAGTCTATAATAGTAGTTACATGTTAACAAAGTTAATTCTGAATTTGCATTTCCTGAACAAATTTCCCAAACATTTTTGCTCTGGTTCAGGTTCCTCAAGTAAACACAGAGTTAGAGGCTTCCATCAGAGTTCAGATCAATGGAGCTGGACAGTTTGTCAACAACAAAACAAATATCCTCATAAAGCCTCAGTCTCAGATGACCATCATTCACACAGACAAGCCCATCTACAAACCAGGACAAACTGGTAATTTACATTTACATAAATGCAATTTCTGTTACATACATAAAAACCCTAAATGCAAACTATTGTTTTTTAATGGATTCTTTTGCTTTTGTTTAACATTTTATTATTTAAAAATGCCAACTGCCTTTAAGATTGAGTGATTTGAAAAAGAATGGATTGTCCAAAATCACATTACATGAGTTTACATTAAAGTTAAAGGGACATTAAAGGAAATGGTGCCTTCTCCTGTTACTCTTTTAAAGATTTTGTTACAAACAAGCTGCTTTTCATTTCTTTGATAGTTTATTTATTTCATGATTGTTAAATAAGTGTGGGCAGAACCACTGCAGGCAAGAACACCACACAGCTCCTGTAAGAGTCTTAGTCAAGACTCCTGATGCTTCATTTACCCTTATCTATAATGTGATGAATCCTGTTGCGCAGGATGGAGCTTTCAGTCAATAACATAAATGTGTATCAATCTCTATTTTATTTTCTCCAAAGTCAAATTCCGCATAGTGACCTTGGATCCCGGTTTCAGGACAGAACTGCTGATGGTATGGCGATTCCAGTCATTTCCTTTAACGCCTTATTAATGTACTTTAAACTAAACCACTCATAAAATAATGTTCAGCTGCTCTAAGTGTAAAGTCTTTTTTCTCTTTCTGTTCCAGTTCCCGACTATAGAAATCCAGGTATGATGCTCTGTAATAACACTCATATCGAATATCTTTTCTTATGTATCTTTTCCATTCATATTCTATTTTATAATATTGTTCTCATCATTTTAAGCTTCTGCCTTTGTTTTGTAACCTTACTGAAGCATTTTGAGCTGCTAAATGCATGAAAATTCATTTATAATATATCTAATGTAACATTTACTAATGTAAGTGTCAGTGATAAAAGTAAGGACCTTGCTTAAAATTTTGTTAATGTTAACATTAATGTTGATTTTAGTGAATTCTTAGGGTTGATCTTGCAGTATATTTTTCTACAGAAATTGCCTGAGTGACTGTGCTTCATTGACTCGGGACCTCAGTACTAAAGACTATAACTTTTCAAATGTTTTTGGTAGGACCCAAACTCCAACCGGATCGGTCAGTGGCTGAACCAGTCCTCGTCCTCCGGCATCCTGGATCTCTCATATCCTGTGAACTCAGAAGCTCAGCAGGGGTCCTACCTCATCACTGCCTGGAACACAAGGAATGAACAAATCTCACAAGCCTTTGAAATCAGGGAATACGGTCAGAAAGAGGACAGACTCTCATAATTAAACTGTAATAATAATTAGTGACAGTGTTTGAAATAGTTTGTAGTTTAACTTTTTCACAAGTAATTAATGTGTTTTAATAATTCTGTGTTTAAAAACTGTAAGGTTATCATCCAATGTACTTTTATTGTACTTTTGTTTTAACTACTATTAATTATTCGGCATCGACTGTAAATTCATTATCTACTATAAATTAATTCATGATCTACTATAAATGATTCAGTATCTACTATGAATTATTTTGTATTTATAATAAATAAGTCAGTATTTACTTATTTAGTATTTAAATTATTTAGTATCTATTATGAATCATTCAGAATCTAGTATAAATTGTTCAAAATCTGCTAGGGATTTTTTAGGAGCTTCTATGAATGATTCAGAATTTACTATGAATTATTCAGTATATATTATTAATCAGTATCTACTGATTAATTTAACTTTCAGTATCTACTATCAATTATGTAGTATCTACTGTAGATTATTCAATATGAACTTTGAATTATTCATGATCTGCTATGGATTATTCAGTATCTACTCTAAACTGTTCAGAAACTGCTATTAATTACAATTATATAACATTCTAAAATTATATAACTAATATAAGTAACCCACATTTGGAGTATAATATTTTTAAAGAAATTTTCCTATAATGTTTCCAAATGATATTTACTCTCTCTGGCAGTACTTCCAAAATTTGAGGTGACTGTCCAGCTTCCTCCGGTCGTAACAATTCTGGACTCGCAGGCCACTCTGAACGTTTGTGCAAAGTAAGTGTTATTATTTAAACCAGCCTGGGTGAGGCCCATCATGACAGAAGCAGAAACACATGCTCTTGTGTTATGTGTGTGTTTTTTTTTTAACATTGTATATTTTCTTTTGTCTGCTCGCAGATACACTTATGGAAAACCTGTAAAAGGATCTGTGACGGCAGTCGTGTGCCGTAAACATTACGTCTTCTGGTGGATTCCGCCTGAAACTAGAAACAGCCCGGACATCTGCAGAACATATTCCATGACGGTTAGTGACCAAAACTAGAACTAGACATTATATAATGCACACCTTTAAAGGGGAACGCCTGTTGAGGAAACTTCATGAAGAATGATGAAAA
This sequence comes from Brachyalestes nurse, assembly GCA_037974405.1. Classification (NCBI taxonomy): domain Eukaryota; kingdom Metazoa; phylum Chordata; class Actinopteri; order Characiformes; family Alestidae; genus Brachyalestes; species Brachyalestes nurse. The sequence goes on from JBBPCY010000035.1 coordinate 13,354,116, forward strand.
ATCTGTGGTATACAACTCTACTCCAGGAGATCTATGATCCAGCAAAGCTCATCTCTAGTCCAAATCTAACACACCTGATGTCCTGGACCAGATGCGTTCAATCACGTATGGAAGTTAGATCTGCAAGAGCAGGACTGGTGACCACCTGACAGAAATGAGCAATACTTTCATAATCCTTAGTGAGATGATGGTAATAGTCTTCACAGTTCTGTTCATACAATCAGTAATCTTCTAAATATTCCGTGGTTAGGTATAGAATGACAGAATCGTTTGAATACCTCAAAGGAAAATTCTGCTAATTTTTCAAAATGTCTTTTTAATCCAGTGGTTGAAATGTAAACAAAGTCGTTCAGAGTGGGTTTGTTGAAAAATGGTTAGTTGTAGACAAACTTACAGATTCAGATTTCTTTACTGCGGTGGTTAATGGAACCAGACACAAATGTCACCAACACAAATACCGCGGTTTGCTATTCAAACCCAGCAGTAACCCTAAACATTTCCAGTGTTTTTATGGAATGTTGATTCTGGTTAAATAGCGGCGACCATTTGGCCTCATGAAGCCCTGCGTGTATCCCTCCACCATGAATGAGTTTAGTTTTAGGACCAAAAGCTTCTCAAAACTAACATAAAATAACATAAAAATGGTAAAATAACATAACAGGTATGAGGTGCCACAACCATTACCATTTTGTTGAATAACTTTCTCTGTAAGAGCTTTTAAAGGCAGATGTCTGGTTCCATTAACCACCACTGTAAAGGTTTCTGACTCCTTGAGTTTCTCCAGAACAAAGCGTTTTACACCAAACGCACTCTGTTTTTGTTTGTTTTATGTGAAAATGTAAGAAAATATTGGTGAAAAAATACTTTATAGAACACTTTGAATATTGACTACACTGTATTGTACCTTGTGTTTTATAATGTATATGTATACAGTAGTGAAGTATGTATATTTGTGGTGTAGCAATACGGCTATATAGATAAATAAGCTCTGAATAAATGTTCAATAAATTATGTATAATAACATATTGTACACTCGGTCAAAGCCTTTCTGCTCTTGTTTTATCTCAGACGGATACGACAGGCTGTGGATCTACTGTTCTGAACCTGATGGAGTACGCGCTGACTAGCATGCAGTATGAAGACATTATCAGAGTGGAGTGTGAAGTTGAAGAATCTGGCACTGGTAAGAGCACAGCAGTGTCAGTCTGCTTAATATGACCAAATAGTTCATAATTAACTCTAAATAAAACCAAACATTGTTTAACGGTCAAGTCCCTTCAAGTTCTATATTTATTCTCTAGGGGTCATCATGAAAGGGTCTGGCAGCTCCACTGTCACTAGCAATATTGCGACTCTTACTTTTGAGAATGCACCTGAGGCCTTCAAGGCTGGACTGGCGTACAAAGGAAAGGTAATGTGAAAATTGAAAATTAGTTACATTCCTAATATAATATCACCTGCGATGCTTTAAGGTTTCAGTCTTATATTACTGCACTGAATATACAGACCCTTTCCAAAAAATAGAATATTATGGAAAAGTTTATTTGGGTGATTCTCACGAAAACCAGATTTAAAAACTTCAAACTTCAAATTTTTCAAATGTATTTTTAACCCGGAATGAAGTGATGTGTTTTTTCTTCATACAAATTCGCCAAAATCACTGTGAGATCAGCAGAGGAGAAATGTCTGCGCAAAATGTTTTTCTTGTAGTCAGATAGAACAGAGAGATGAGTAAACCTGCCACTGATCTAACATCGGATAGTCCTGTTTTTAACCATAAGCCTAGCTCAGTCAGATACCACATCACCTTCCACTGGCTGTGTAATGAGCTCATTGAGCATCATGAGCTACATTTAGACTGCAAAATAATTAAATAATAGTAGGCAATCATTCCATGTTTTATCTCATTCACCTACAAATCATGCAGAGATTCTGACGAAAAGGACAACTTACTATTAAACAAACTGGAGTTCACCAGAAATGATCAGAACACCAATTAGGACAGACTTTCAAAGTAAATCTGGTAAAAACAGAAAACGCTCATCTGAAAGTATGACTCTAAGAGTTTCATGGGTCTGTCTGTACTGTAGGGCTTTTGCTTTACTTTTCTCTATAATTTGGAGGACTGTTGTACAAAAGCAAAACATTTGGGGATGCAAAGTATAACATTTTTGTAATAGTATACACTTATATACTATCACTATACACAACTGTATTATCCAACATTGTGCAATTATTTAAAAGAAAGAATGCTCAACCAGTAAAACTGTTCCATCCAATCCAATCCAACTATCGCCTAAACCTTCTTACTAATGCTAAGAAGGTTGATTTTATGAATGTTGTGTTGGACTGTACCCGTCTCATGTTCTCCTGGGTTATCAGAGATTTCCATTGCGTACATCTTTAGGCCTTGAGAGCTCTTGCCAATGTTGTAGATTCTGGTGATGTTGGGACATTCCTCATTTATCACTTTCATCATCTGTAAAAGAGGGTACCGTGGATGGAGGACACCCAACCACAGGAGAAAATTATGATCTCGTTAAAGCCAACGGCCAACAAGACACTCAAAGGGAACACTAAATACATTCAGACACAGATTTTCAAGCTTTGCCCTTTAAATGTAGGTGCATTTAAGGATTGTGCAGAAGAGGACAGGCCTCACCTGCCTCATCTCCTTGTAGTTGTGATGCCTGTAATCCAAGTCATCAGTTGGCGTAACCTCATTTTCAGTTGGGTAACTGGCTGTTGGAATAGATTCAGTTTACATTCTGAGCTTTATTTGGTTTTCCTGTGTCACGTAGAACAAGTTATAGTAATTTTAATAATAATAATTGCTGGTGGGGTTTAAAAATGTCACCACACACAAATGACCATAAAGAACAAAAATGGCCACATTTCTTTTATTTTAGGTCTTAGAAAAAAACAGAAAAAATGCAAGATCAGATGGAGGGGGTCCGGAGAGCGGCCGGGTGGAGGCCCGCTGAGCGAAAGAGCAGGAAATGGCGAATGTTTAGGAGTGCAAACACCAGGTTTAGACTGTTTTACACTGTTTTTATTTGTTGAACTCAGATTTTACAAATACACTCTGAGTTCTAAGGCTTAACAATAGGGTTACTTGCTCTCTAATGTGTAAAAGGATTGTATTAAGCTCGGGGCTTACTGGGCAGAGGGCAGGCAAGCATCTCCAGTCTCATGCACAGACTGCCATTCCAGCTCTGGGGTAAGATTCGAATATACCGCGCCACCACAGGCTGGGAGAACTCAGTCTTCACTGGAGTATCCTTGTCTACATTGCCATAGAAGAGCTGGAGTAGAAGGTGCATGATAATGAATAAACAAAACAGGACAGACTCACCTCAACAAACACACGATTTTACATTAGCAGCCAACAAGAACTCAAAATCTGATCACCCATTCGGCGTAACCGTCGTGAAGCACCGTCCAGTCACGGCTGTCATTACTGAAGGCCACGAAATAGGAGGAAACAAAGTCATCACTGCAAAAGAACGAAGTAGATTTGGTTAGAAACATTAAGGTAATACTTCACATCATTAAAAATTCAACACATTTCCCCCCTGTAGCAAATGTAGACATATTTGGCTTTTGTAGGTAATGTGCTAAGGCTATCGTGGCTAACAAGTTAGCAGTCCCAGGCCATTTAGATTTACAGCATTTAGCAGACGCTTTTTATCCAAAGCGACTTCCATTCCCTAACTACAGGGGGCAGTCTCCTTGGAGCAACTTGGGGTTAAGGGTCTTGCTCAGAGACCCAGTAGTGATATGCTGAAGGTAGGATTCAAACCCATTACCTCTTGGTCCAGAGGCAAGTATCCTACCCACTAGGCCACCACCCCACCAGAAGCATGACAAACTAAACAACCAACTTTTTTGGCTATTTGCTCAATGCTCTCACTTATTAAGCCATGTCTAATTCCATCCACTACCTTTCACCCCCAGTCATAGGGAATCACTAATGGTTGGTTTTGGAAGAAAAATATTGTTCTGAGCCTATGGTTATAGTGAAAGCCACAAATCATGTCTCTCTCATGTTTATTTAAGTGCAAAATTTGTATCATACATTAGCATCAGTGGCCTATTTTGAGCTGGTAGAAGTCTGGAGAGGTCTGAGTTCCCAATGAGGTGAGCCAGGCCTTCTCAGGTTCACCCCTGGCTGATACACTGCCAAAGAGAACTGTTTAAACTGATTGGCTAAATCATCACACATAATGATCTCAATGTATGCTCCTTACTGTGTCTCAGAGGATCTCCCCTGGGTAATGACTCCAGTGTATTCCACTTCTCGACGAGCATCCAGCTGAAACCAGTGCTCCTTCTCTTCAGTGTCTGCACACCAGCCCCCTCCGTACACATCATCCTCATCATCTGAGCTCTGGAAAAACAGAGGAAAGTCAAGTGAATGTTTTATTTGAAGGGAACCCAGCCTTCTACACCCCCTACACATTTCATGCTTAATGATTAAAAATGAATCTTTGGACCACTGCATGGTCACAGACTGAATGACTGTAGGAGGGTGAAGATCTTTGAGAACCTTGGCTAGAGTTCAGGATAACTTCTGTTTTAAATGAGAAAAGGGTTCCTTACTGCATGGTGGGGGCTCCTTACAGTATTGAGCAGCCAATCAAAACAGAGGCCACACACACACACGCACACACACACACATATAATATCGAGGGGGGGGCGGGGTGATTCACCTGCATGTTCAGTCGGCCTCTCTGGGCTGACAGCCCGTGATGAGACATAGAAGAGGCCAGGATTTGGTCGTCCTCCACGCGGTGTGACTCCATGCCAAGAGGTGGACACTCTGTGTGAAGAGAAAACATGGTCATTACAAGGGCTTTTTCATAATTCCTGATATTTTTACCACATCGTTTGCAGCAATAACCATACGCGCTTTTCATGATGCCAAGTAAGGCTTGTGTTATGCTTGCTGTCATAAAAAAAAAAACCTCTGTCGTGCAGAAGGACAGCAACTGACTAAATGATTCCACTCCAGTTCAAGAACCGCCTATTGGGAGCAGAAGCCCATTTGCAGTGTGGACAGGATGGAGTGGGAGCCAACAGTAATGCTGGCTCCTCTTAAAACAGCCCAACCCAGAGGCTCAGTCAGGGCCCACAAACTCAACACAGGCCTCCTCCAGCTGGAAAGGAAAGAGGCTGAGGGGGAAGCGCAGCTCACAACTGACATTTACTGCAGTTTGTTCAGGCAGACTGACTTTGTGTTAAAGCATGTGTGACTCATAAACCTCATTTTAAAAAAAATCACATACAGCCTGACTATGCTATTCTTTCAGCCTTTTTAGCAAATAATTGGAAGAAACGTCCAAAAGTCTTACTCTTTGGTTCAACGTAGACGGGGGTCTGTCTTTTTCTTTCTTCTTCCTCCTCCTCCCATTTTTTCTTCAATTTTTCAGCTGTTGTTGGGAGGCCAAAAACACAGAATGAAATGTAGAGTCCTAGCAAGCTTAAGATACACCATCTTAACCTACTCTGATTTTAGGACTGCATTTGTCATCAAAATGATTTTCTTGCAGTAATACGTTTTTTTCTAGCATTGTTTAAATCTAGTAGTGTTTAAAGAAGTATTTCTGCATTTTTCAGCATAACCTCCAAGGCATCTGTAGCATATGATTGACTACCATGAACAAGTCTCCTGCACTGGGAAAAAACAGAAGCCCTTAAAAATAAAAGTAGACACTTTTGTTAAGGAATGTAATTTCTGTGCAGTTTCTAAAAATTAATGCTGCAAAAATAAAATGTTCTTGTGCTAATTGCTCCTGGTGTAAATAACAAGATTATGTAATTGGAAAATTCCGTGCACCATCAAGATTTCTCTGAGGCTAATGGAAAGGGGCCCTGCGACGTGCTGGCGACTGTCCAGGGTGTACCCCGCCTTCGCCCATAGCAGCTGGGATAGGCTCCAGCCCCCCTGACCCCGAGTGCAGGACAAAGGGGTAGAAGATGGATGGATGGTTAATGGAAAGGAAGGTAAGAGAGAAGCCAGCAGTGTGGTTGTCACTAGAAATTAATGAATTGGGGGGTATGTCTTTTTTAAGGGGGTTTTAGGGCTTTTTTAGAGAAAATGCACCTAAAACATGCTTTTATTATAAAGTAGCCATTTATAAGTGGTTCTTTGGTGCAGTGGCATTTCTAGACATTCTGATGAGCATGGAGAATAGAAGACAGTTGGTCAAGAGCAATCACCGAAATTTAATTCTGCAAAAAGCTCATTATGTTTTGGAGCTGTTATGGCCAACAATTAGTATCATTAGTATGATATGGAATACTATTTTCCATATCAAATTGTTTTATCTTTTGTTTATGGCTTATGAATACATTGTTTTTGTTCATATATCAACATCCAAAGTGACAAAAATGTGTGAATATTTTTACATACTGAAAGTAGTTTTTGAACAAAATAAAAAGTGTTTGAATACGTATATCCCCTCATTGTAATGACCTCAATGGGAACTAGTATGTAGGTTTTTGTGCATCTCTCCATTTTCCCGTATAATAAGCACCTTTTAAGTTATCAGGTTTTTGGCTTTTTCTACTTGCTTAGAGAAATGCTTAAAAATGATTGACTGTGCTTTTTAATTGGATGCTGTAGACGCATCACATACAGGCTAGGTTGAAAAATTCTGTAGTGTTCCTTCAACTCTGACTTTCCAAAGGGACACATTTTTCTTATTAGTGTTTTTTTAATTTCCTTCAGCTTTCCTTGCAGTTTCATGATCTGTATCTCTTTCTACGGTATAATTGCCTTCTGCTGCAATATTTCAGCGTTATCTCTCCAACCAATCTGATGTTTTCCTTTCTTTCAGCTGACTGAGCCCAAAACAGTGTATCACATGGAACTCTTGGGCACGTTATGGCTGAAGAATCTCCCATTTCCTGAGGGAGGAGGGTGTGAAATTATTATTATTATTAACAGTTCATTCTGGTAAACGGGCCACCCAGGTGATTTAATAGGAGCTACAAAAGGAGAGCTACTTTACATAACACCAACCCATGACTTTGATGGAGAGCTGGGCATGGTTTTGGGAAAATGTTTAAGGAAAAGATTTGCATGACTATTGACTTCTAGTGTTAGCAACATTAGCCTTGTAGCTCTAGTTCTAAACTAAAGAAGCAAAATTTAGATTCCAAACATGTCTTGGCTGAACTACTATATGTGAGTCAGAAGAAACAACAGGGTACTAAGGTAAGGAAGATAAGAGAGAAGCCAACAGGTTGTCTACCCAGGTGACAAGAGCAATGAATGGTCTTGAGGCAGCTGCACAGGATATAGAATCAAAAGAAATAATACATTAATAAATAAATAGACCCTTTTCCTCTTTCTCCTTGCGTTTTCTCTCAGCCTCCTCCTCCAGCTTCTTTGCCGCCACTGGTGAGAGATACAACAGAAAGACACTGAACTACACAGGAAGCTTCTATCGTCTGAAACATCATCTTCGATCTTTCAAAAGGGATTTTCAAACAGTGAAAACGTACAGTCAGAGTAATCATACTCCTCATACCAGGGGGGTACAAATGGTGGTGCTGTGGTCTCCTCTACGCACAGAAACATAAAAAAGAACACAGAAAATTAGCCAAGAGAAAGAACAAACAACTCATAACATTTTTTCTGTAAGCTATAATCTTGTACATCCAGCTCAAATGCTTTGACTCTAATTGCCAGCGGCCACAGTTTCATTGCTCCTCTTGTTTACATCTTAAAAGACCGCCCGTAAAATCTTGCGGGTTCTCCCTCTTCGTGCAAGAGCCTTCTCGGCCCACGCCAGGCCATTAGGCCAAATTAGCCTGAGATTACCTGGGATGGGTAAGTATATGCTTGGATCTTCTGTGGTGGTGGCCTCCTTGCGTTTAGGGAGGAGGTCAGGCTCCGGCACCTCATCTATCAGATGAAATAGTTAAAAAGGTCAAAGAGTTCAATGGTGTTGTCGAAGTGCTCATACTTCTAATTCGCTTCTCATACTTCTAATTCGTTTCCAACATACGTCTGGCATCCCAGTATTCAGGATTAAGCTCTTTGGGGATTTCGGTTGTGGAAGGTGGTGTTGGTTTTGTTTCCATGAAGACGTCTAAAAAGAGAAGAAAAGAAGAAGATGAAGGGGAAATGGCTAGTAAGAGGGCCTCAACAAGAATAGACCTTGGAACATCTTGAAAGCAGCAAGGCGGAAGTCATAAAAAATGGTTGGTTTGTTTATGTACATTTCTCATGCCTTTCAGTTCAACAAAAGGTTTCTACATCTAATGGTGACCATGTGTTAGAATGCACGCGTCTTCAGAACCTTAATTTCTGACACACTTCAAACATGGGAGTAATGGTGCTTTGTTACTGCAAACCTCTGGGGCGATTTCATACAAGAACCTTCTTTAAAAAAACTTTCAGTGGCATCTCCTTGGCCCTTTTTATGAATATAATTGGGGTTTGTGGAAAGTGATGGAAAGTGAAAACTTTTACTTTCCTTCCATCCATTCTCTGAGCTGCATTAGGCCACAAGTTGGACATGAGTTATAGCGATTCCATCATGGGTAAGGGTGCTATGATATACTCTACAAACATGAAACATGATAAAATACAAATTGATGTTTTAATATGATCTACAATATATGCTGCACACTTCTGTAAAAAAAAACAGTTTGTTAATAGTGTGTTCTTTTTGCCAAACAGTCATGGACTGCTGAAGGAGGATTGTATCATGAACTTTTCAACTTTTTGTCATATGATGATTAACTTAATAAAGCAGTGTTTATTACAAAATCTTCCCTCTTGGAGTAGATTGGCCTACTAAATCACCATTGCAACAACAGTGTTCATTTCCATGAGCAATTTGATGTGATTTTCTGATGGTGTTGTTCGCCCCAGTCACCACAATGATCCTCAAACAGCTGTCGTGCTTCAAACAGGAATAAAATACTGGCTCCTGCACACAAACAGTGCTTAATACGGTTGATTTGCCTCAGTTCCATAACAGACAATTGTAACCCAATATATAGGAAATAAGGCAATAAATAGGAAGCAAATAGCCATTTGCGATTTAGATCATTAACTAATCATTGCACTTCAGAAGCAGGGTTCAAGTCCAGTAAGTACTTTAATGCAAAGTCTCTGAAATTAATGGAGCAGCCATTTAGCCTGTTAGCTATCTTTAAGCCTGTTAGTTAGCCTAGTTTTGGTTAAGAAAATACATGGTCAATCTCTCAGTTTAAACAAAACTGTGATTTTACTTCATCAGTAGTCAAAGGTTATTCCATTCACAGCAAAGTGGTTTTGAAGGTGATCATTCTGTCATACATGAACACAGCACAGCACACAGTGTGAACAGCACAAAATTTTTCCTCTATATTTAACCCATTCACCAAGTGAAGCAGCGGGCAGGAACACAGCCCCCCCGGGGAGCAGTGTGTGGGGACAGTCCCTTACTCAAGGGTACCTCAGAGGAGCAGCCTTGGAAGTCGAACACCCTAACCACTAGAGTACCAGCTGCCCCTGACTTTGTTTCAGAGTGTTTTCTGGTTTTTTTTATAACAGCTTTGACTGCTCAGCCAGTCATATTTTAGGATCAGAACTGTCTATATTAGAGCATAATTTTTGACTCCTTCAATTCTTAAAACTACTTTTTAAAATTCCAGAGGCTCGCTAATCAGTTCCAGGGCTCTTGAATGCATTGTTGTTATTAAAACCTCCAAATATTACATGTCATGATACTAAAGTGAACTGCCCACAACTATGCATATTTGTCTTTGCACAAGGACAGGGGCCATTAGGATCCACAGACCACCACTTCACACACCATCAAACAAAGAATATTTAGTTTGTTTGTTAAAACGTTTACTTTTATTTAGCTGAGTGTGTTTAAATGATAATACGCTTTTATTAGTAGGTGCATGTTTGACTTTTATAGCCAGAAACCAATGGTTTGCCAAGTCATTGTACTACCAATACTTTCACTTAAATATACTTTCTCTATTCTTTCCCAACCCCTGACTAGCCACAATTTCGCTGAACAGCAGTGTGAAAATATGTGCTGACTTACCATGGTCTGGCTTCTTCTTCTCAGTTTCCTTCTGTGATACTGTAGGAAACACTGACAAAAAACACACTCATGTCATTGTATATCAACAAAAATCCTAAATGGACTATTCTTTCTGCCCCATTGGGGAAGACATACAAGTGTCCCATCCAAGTTCTTTGAGAAGCTTCTCCTCTTCTTCCTCCAGGGTTGTTTTTTTGGTCGTGGAGGCCTTCTTTGTGGGTGGTGGGGTGACCTTTGGGGCTTTGGGCTTCTTGGTGGGCTTTGGTGGTTTGGGTTTTTTGGTTGGCTTTGGTGCTTTGGGCTTCTTGGTTGGCTTGGGTGGCTTGGGTTTCTTTGTGGGCTTAGGGGCCTTTGCTTTCTTTGCCTTGGCCTCCTTCTCTGCTGCTTTCTTTGCTTTGGCTTGTGAGGAGAAAACAGAAAGAACTCATGTACACTTGAGGAAGGACCAAAGAACTTCATATTCAATGGTCCTTTTTTCAGTATGGGGTGGAAAGCTATATACATAACAGTGAATATGTTTATTCAAACATGTCCGCTAAGAAAACTTATGAGGAGAAATTCAGGATAATGACTCATTGCTGTGCAGGCAGAACCCATTCTGGTTCTGAGTGCCAAACCACAGAGCATTGTCTTGTGAGCCAGCACGATTTCTGTACTCGTGGCTTAAACGTTTAATGTTAGTTTACAGTTTTCCTTTACAGAGAAAACTCATGTATTCCTTTACGAATGGAATGAGACATCAGACAGCTTGGCAGCCTTGATGCCATCAACCTTACATAACTGCTAGCAACGTGCTACGTGTAGCTTTGTGAGGCTTAATCATCAGTAAACTACACCTCAGATTAAATGTCTTGAATCTTGAATCATTTGAAACCTGAAGTGAACTTTCATGATGATTAAGTTTCACAAATATACGGATAGCTAAATAATAAAATATAACAAGTTCAAACATGTCCAGACAGTCAAAAACAGCGTGTATTGGGCAAATCTGATTTCAACAAATAAAAACAGTGTAAACAGTCTAAATTGGTGTTTGTTCTCCAACACACTCAGAGTTTGTTGCCCTTTCCCTTGGCTTGGCCGAACACCTCCCTCTGCGGGTTTTCCCCACCCACTTGTGGGCGGAGACTCTCCTGAAAGTTCTGTTTCATGATCTTTGTATTTTTCTGTTTGTTTCTAAGACATAAAATAAAAATAATTTGGGCATTTTTGTTCTTCATGGGCTTTTAAGAGTTCAGTAGTGGTTATTATTATTACATGTTTTTTAAATAACTTTAACATCGAGGATCAACACAAACTGGGGTTCCACTTTCATATGAGGAGCTGTTTTGCCATATTACAACAAATTACCATTTGTTGTGCTTCCGGCTAGCATCCATGATGCCCAACCTGGAGGCAACCTGGACAAAAACTAGCTTTTAGTAAGTTATTTGATTTTGTATTTTTTGCATGTTTGCAGCCACTGGTATTACCTGACTACGATACCCAGCATGCATTAATAATTGAAAATCCTCCCAACCCAGCAATAAAGAAATCTTCACTGCTTTTATTGCCTCTGAGATGGGGGGTTAATGAAAAAAGCAATTGTAACTCCTCCCACTTTCAAGTAACATCATCAGAAGGGTGGGTCTTTAAAGTTGAAAACGTTCTACAGCTCCAGTGGCACCACTCCAGGAGATGAGTGTGCATATTCACAACACATTTAGTGATAAAGTGTATCTTTCTTCAGTTCCGGCTGGCGTGTCCCTTTAATGCAGGCTCATAAATTTTGTGCTCATAATTGCGTGCAATGAACAGAGCAAAGAGAGGCTGTAATTTTTAAAGGTTTTACAACTATAAAATACAGCTGGGTGACAGTGGTAGCAGCAAATGAAGTGCTGCCGAACTGAATCCAGACCACAGAGGCATAAATCTCATGTGCGGCTGGAAAAGCAGACGATTGGCTCAGGAGTTTTTCCCCCAAATATGATTCACTACACAAGTTTACGTCTTTGTGTTCATCCAAGAACCATCCAACTAGGTCTTCCGTTGTATGACTTTTTATTTGAGGCTGTGAAGAGAGACCCAACACGTAGTAAAAGGCTTGAGAGTGGGAGAGATAGCTGTGGCCGCTTCAATGCAAACCAAATGTTGGGTCTGTTTCTTTTCCTGCGTCTGCAGCTAAAACCACACAGCACTCAGCTATTAGCAAAACAGACTGAGGAAAGAGTGGTGGGGACGGAGGAACCGTGAACGTTTTGGTTGACCACTCTGTTTTCTGTGAACCATCTGTGATTACCATCTACTCTGTCCCTTCACTACTCCGCAACCATAATTTCTTTTCCATTCAGCAGGCCCCCGGCCTCATGCTTTTGGGCTGAAAAAAACATTAAGTGTGTCAGTAGACTGAACAGTCAAGACATTGCATAAGAGGAAGACTGTGCCAGATCTATCAACTTGACAAAGTGCAGCTGAAGATCTCAAGTCCACTGCCGCTTCTTTCACAGTAACCAGGAACCTCATTTACAGTCTAGGCTTAACACTTAGAACCTGAGCGTCACACATCCATGCCAGAAGCACAATAAATGGTAAATTGTCATTATATAAGGGCTCCTTAAATAGAAGTTCCCCGGTTTGTATTGATGCTGGAGGTGTCAGATGTTATGCTGAGCTTTGTTTGTTGTCTCTGTGTCACGTGGAACCAAAGTTATTTTGATTTTAAAAACATGAAATAGTAATAATTGCTACTGGCGTTTTAAACATGCTGCCACACGCAAATGCCTATAAAGAACAAAAATGCTCTAATTTATTTTATTTTATGTCTTAAAAACAAACAGAAAATACTCAGGATCTTTGAATCTAGGATAGTCTCCGCCCACAAGTGGGTGGGGAAAACTCGCAGAGGGAGGGGGGGTCCAGAGATTTTACTAATACACTCTAAGGGTTAAATCTGTCCCCCACACTTGGAAACACTAATGCTACTTACCTGCCAGCACCTCCTCAGGTGTCTTTTTGCCAGCTGGTTTCTCCTTCTTTGCTCCCTCTTCTGCCCCAGGTTCATCCATCTGAGCCTTTTCTTGTTGTCCCTGTAGCTCTTTTTCCTTCTTGTCAACTTCAGCCATCTGTTCTCCCTGAGACCTTTTAGTCTCCTGGTCCGACCTGATCATGCCATCTGCCTCAGCGTTCCCAAAACATGTCAAAGTCCAGCAGAGGGCAAACAAGGTAAGCAAAAGTGGAACCCTCAGTTCCCTCCACATCGTCATTCTTCACTGTGGAATGCCAAGGAACTGAGATCTAAAGACACATGGAAGAACGCCTGAGGCACCAGAAGATGCTCAACCAAACCACCAAAGTGGGAGCAGTTTACACACAAGGAGTCCAGCTGCAAAAAGAAGGAAATAGTTTTTGAAAATAGGTTCATCCAAATGTTCTCAGTCAAAACATCTGAAAGCAACCAGAACTAGAATCAATGGAGCTGGTAGTCAGAGCTGGTGTTCGCTCGCTCTTGCTCTTGGTACTGGACAACAAATTCCTCTGACAGCCCCCTCCGAGCGAGTGTGGGAAGATGAATCTGAGTGGAGGGAAAAGATCCCAGGCTGGAGGGAATGCAGAGGGTGAGGGGGAGGGGGAGGTGGGCCAGAGTGGAGACAAGTAATTACTGAAGTTTCTTCACTGCATCAAAATATTCCCTGACAAACACCAACAAACAGACATCAGTAGTGCGTTCATGAGTTATGACTTTGCTCTTTGTTTGCTTTAGTGCTTTAATGCTTTTAAAGGAAGAATTAGTCACTAGTTTCCAATCCAGGTGCTGTTCCACCCCCACCCAACTCTCCCATTGCTCACAGGAACCTCTGAACTCCTTCAGGATACTGACATAATGACTCTTGGTCTTATATACTGAAAGGATTAAGGGCTTTTAACTCTTAGAATATGAGCGGCATGGAAGTGCGACAAACTCCTCCGGTTTGTGTTGATGCTCAAGGTGTCAGACGTCATGCTGAGTTTTGTTTGGTGTTTGTGCCACATGAAACCAAAGTTATTGTTATATTAAAAACATGTAATAATAATAACCAATAAAAAACAAAAATGCCTACATTTCTTTTATTTTACATCTTAGAAACAAACAAAAACACACATGATCTTTGAACTAGTAAGAACTTTCAGGATAGTCTCCGCCCACAAGAAAGAGCAGAAAACAGCGAGTGTGTAGGAGAACAAACACCGGTTTTACACTGTTTTATTAGTCGAAATCTGATTTTACTTATACACCCTTACTTCTAAGGGTGAAGCAGTCCATTGACCTACCAGCCCTCTCAAACCCAGAGAGTGGGATGTTGTTTTTTCCCCACTACTGATCAGATTAGATGTGGCTCTGCCAGACTGAACTGCAGTTTCTGCACAACAGGATGTAGCTCTTGAGCATAATCATCCCTGACACTCCAGACAATCGTCTGGCTCGGTTTGGAAGAAAGCACAATTACTCCGTACTTACTGCTTGAAATGCAAAGAACAATACGACTCATACGAGTCTTGTTATAAATCAGTGGGTTAAACCACTGCCGGCTAGATGGGCGGTCATATGCAAATTTATTCATGCTTGTGACATCACATACATAAATCCATCCATTGGCTGATCCATTTATCCCAACCAGGGTTGCAGGAGCCTGTCCCAGCACTCTTGGAGCGAAAGGCGGGGAAACACCCCAGACACACCAAACACAGTCCATCACAGGGCTTGTGACATCACAACCATGAGTGAATCAAAACAGCCTGATTTTGCAGCTTAGTCTCCTTCTGCAGACAGAGGAGTAAACAGTGCATTTTTAATCAATCCATCAATTTTGTTTATTTAAAAAAAAAAATGTAAAAATAGTTTTATAGTTTGAAAAATGGTTGTGAATGGTTGTGAAGCCTGAGTTAATCAAAACATGTTGTTTGCAGCTTTGATTCCTTACAAGGACTGTGCGAACCGATGAGTCAGCTGTATGTTTTGAAACAACCTATCAATCTTGTTTACTTAAAAGAAAAGTGGAAATTTTGGATTTTTTTTTCTCATGTGACTCTTTTAACGGTTTATGGAAAATAAAATGCTGCCAGAGAAAAGAATGTGTCAATATTTTTATAAAGGAACACGGCATTATCTGTGATGTAATTCTAAATGGAGCCAGAAACGCTGTTACCACTGATAGTGCTGTTCCTGAGCTTCTCCTGGTTCCAATTAAGGTGGGATTACATTTCCATGATGTCGATGAAAAACAGTGTCCAAAAAAAAAAAAAGAAATCTGCAGAACTGCTGAAGTTCTGAGTGTTTAAGCAGCTCCAGATGCACAAGTTTCTGTTTTTACAAAAACATCTAAACACACCTGACCCATAAAAAACTGTTTCATTACACTCAGTCCATTTATCGATACATAACACAGACCTGCTTTTCAACTACGCTGTCCGTTACGTCCAGTACAGGATGGTACTTGGTCCAGTACATCCATGCACAGTAACTCATTTTACATAAACCGCATCGGATGTTCTTTGAACTCTGGAAAAGCAAGAATTTGTCGATGGTGCTGATGGACATGTGAAGTTAATGAAAACCATCTGGTGGCCCACAGACAGATGTGTCCCTGCTGGGCTCATTTGGAATAATTTCAAACCTTTTTAGGTCCTTAATGTTGCTTTTATATCACTAGAGATGAGACCGCTGGAATGACTGGACTCCCCTTTTATCATTTGATATCCTGTCTGTCTGTCCCCACTGTCTGCTCTCCATCTGTGCATGTGGCTCGCTTTCCGAATTTCATCCACATGATTATATTTTCATAACACTGGATCGCTCCATAGGGTCGCAAAGTTGTGTCAGAATGTCATTTACTGGCTATTCATTCTCAGCTCAACCTCACAGGGTCAGGTTATTCATGACCTTTCAAAGGGAATCCATGATTTGACCTTCTTTAATGTGAAGAGCTTCATTACAGGCTTTCTTTAGAGTGGCGGTGATAGAAACCAGGCATCATTCTGTCCAGTTTAAGTTACAATAAACCTTTTGCTTATATGTAATGATAATGATAAAGTTTTTTTCTTTGGGGACTGTTTTGCCATGAAAAGGCCTGTACAAACCCCTTCAGAAGTTTCAGACCACAACCTGATCTCAAAATTATATTAAACAGTGTCTCAGGCCTTAGAGGCAGGACATTCGGAACCATTTCATTTAATGATCTCTTTGGACATATGGTTCGATTCATTACAACTCTGACTCTCACTATTTCCTGTCAATCCGTTTCAAATGTGCAGACATTAACAACCTGGAGAAAAAGCAAAGACATGACTAAGCTCAGTTTAACATCCATTTGAGATTTTTACCATTTTCTCTTATACTTCTTAAATTCAGTTTAGGGCCTTCCTCTAATCTCAGGCCAGTCCCAATTTAAGATCTTAAAATTCTCTTGCTTTTCTCTTACTACTCTGACCTTTATTCATCTCTAATAATCAGGTCTTCAGACAGGTCTTCAGATAAACCAGAAGATCCAAAAGGAAACTTAGTTCTCTTATAAATGAACCTGAACATCTGAAATTTGTCTTAGTGATCAAGCTCAGGTGTGAAAACTACCAAAATCAGACAATTTTGATCCATAAGATTGTTAAAGAGAAGGAAACTGAGAAGCTGATGGGAACAGCAAAAGAACTTTACTTTAACTTATTTAACTTATATTGCTCTTTATTCCTACAAAAGGAGGGTTTAGGACAGGGGTGTCAAACCTGTCCAGAAAGGGCCGCTGTGAGTTTTCCAAAAACAAGCCACACCTGAGTAACTGAAAACCAAGACCAACTGATTACAGATCTGGAATCAGGTGTGACTCTTGCTTGGTTGGAACGAAAACTTGCACCCACAGTGGCCCTTTCTGGATAGGTTTGACACCCCTGGTTTGGTAGAAACAAGTCAGACTTCAGTAATCTCCAAATACTAAGATTTATTTCTGAGGAGACAAAAAGCAGCAAAATCTTCCTCTGGGAAGTGGAATGAATGACAAATAACACATGTGTAATGCAAAAATATACGTTTTAATCTTTATTTACATTCAAATTGGCAACCAAAAGATTTTTTAAAAATAGTCAAACGGTGACATAAATATATAAGAATAACACAGCGTATAAATATTAAAGGACAAATATAAAGCACGTTTTAAATACTGGACTAAAATAGCATTCGTTTACATTAGCGAGTCCTGTCAGCGACCACGTGTCAGGTGTGTGTAGGGGAGGTGGGTGTGATTCGATTCGCGGTCGCAGTGTTTGGAGTTAGAAGAGGGACAGTGCCGGGTGTCTGTAGGGGAGGTGGCTCTGAGAAAAATGTAAACACACCGGAGCCCCGGAGGAGAACTGCCCGCACGGTGGGACTCCGGGCGGAATAACGGAGAAGTAGTTTTGCCCCTCGTCCCCTCGACCCTCCCGCTCCTTCTTCCACTTGGTCCTCCGGTTCTGGAACCAGATCTTCACCTGCGTCTCGGACAGGCGGAGCGCCGAGGCGATGACGTGGCGCTCGAGCACGGACAGGTAGTGACTGTTCTGGAAGCTCCGCTCCAGCACGCGCAGTTGCTCCAGAGTGAAGGCGGTGCGCACGCGCCTCGCCTTGCGGACCGGGACCGGGGACACCGGGGACACCGTACTGTCCTCTTTCGGAACCTCCTCACTCCTGAGCAAATCTGCAAACGAAAAAAACATAATAGCTGAATAATAATAATAATGATAATAATAATAATAATAATAACAATAATAATAATAATAATAATAATAATAATAATAATAATAATAATAATAAACACTGCTACTACTACTAACAAAAATAAGAAGAAGAATATTCAAACAACAACAAAAAGGCGATCCAGTGCTTCCCCCTACCGGGAAACCTCACAACTGCAGTTTGTAACTGATTTTTAAACGTTTTTATTTATTATTGTTTGAATGTGTTTCTGTTTG
Organism: Brachyalestes nurse; assembly: GCA_037974405.1. Lineage (NCBI taxonomy): Eukaryota > Metazoa > Chordata > Actinopteri > Characiformes > Alestidae > Brachyalestes > Brachyalestes nurse. The sequence continues at coordinate 13,372,127 of JBBPCY010000035.1, forward strand.
TGATTCATTGTATCCGATGTCTTTCATCCGTATTGTTGTGACTAATTGATTGACTAATTGAAAATTCCTTTTTTGAAATAAATTTCTCTTTTTTGGGCCTTTTCGTCAGGTTTAATCAACTAAAACACATATTACATTCCAACTTATTTGTCGAAATTTGTACAGAACATTATCTGCAATTTATTTAGGCTACGGTTAATGTATTATGATGATGATGGTGATGGTTAGTAGTAGTAGTGGTTGTAGTAATTATAGTAGTAATTTGTATTTTAAATCTAGCATGTTGTCCCACTTTAGTACATAATCGCCCCCTGGTGTAAAACATCTCCTTCCTCAGCATCCTTCTCCCAGCACTCAGAGTCTCTCCTCCGCATTCCTCTACCAACACACTCAGAGTCTCTCCACAGCACACGTCCAGACCAACGCAGTCTCGCCTCTCTGAGTTTTTCTCCAAAAGGTCTAATAAACTCATTCCTGATCCTGTCCATCCTCGTCACTCCCAACGCAAGTCTTAACATTTTGTTCTCTGCCGATTCCAGCTTTGCTTTCTACACCTTTCCTTTCACTCCCGTCTGTCACAAATCACTCCTGCCACTCTTCCCCACCCATCCCACTGCACTCCAGCCTCTTTTCTCCACCTATTATATCACACAAATCTCTCTTGCCACTCTTCTCCACCCATTTCACCACACAAATCACTCCTGCCACTCTTCACCACCCATTCCATCCTGCCTGCACACTCTTCTTCATCTTTCTTCCACACTCCAACTTCATTCCTCTCCTCCCCAGAGCACATCTCCATCTCTCGATCCTGAACTTGCTCTCTACTCTTACTACAAATCACAAACATCTGTCTCAGTCCAGCGGACTCCTGTCTGAACTCTCGGTCGGCCTGCCCTGCCCTCCCTCCCGCGGTTAAACTGAACCGGGTTAATCTGCGGGACTCACCGCGTTCGGTGCTGCTGCGGCACGGGGATCCTGTGCTGTGCATGTCCCGGGGTCTTCCCGTGAATTTGGAGGGGTCCAGTATGTCCGCTATGAAAAAGGAGCAGGTCCGGACGGGCTGGTCTTTGGTTTCTTGCATTTTGGCAACGGCTCGCGCTTCCATCACCCAAAACAGTCCGGACAGAGAAGAGTCTGGACTTTTTAAACAGTGTCCGGACAGAGATGAGTCTGGACTTTTACCGCAGATGGTCTCACTTTTATAGCAGCGCGTGTAACATTAACATTTGAAAGGACAGCGGACCTAAAGAAAACCCAGAACTTCCCTGAACACCGCCCCCCCCACGCAGGACCCCGGTGCTCTGATAAACCCGGAGTGTGGAGATCCGAGGGTCTGGAGCTGGGGGGTCTGATGGTTTAGAGGTAGGGAGGTATGTGGGGTCTGAGGGACTCCAGCTCTGAGGGGTTTCTGATGTAAATGGCGCTCAGTGGGGGGCGCGCTCCCGTGGCTGTTTATTGCTCCGCATCTGGTTAAAATGTGCCCTTTTCTTAAGAAGCGTGTAGGTTTTTTGAACAGCTCTTGTTCTGATTTGCAACTGTGTGATTTTTACTGAGAGCAGCTCAGTGTGATGGAAATGAATGGACTGGGAGGAGAGTTCCTGTCTGTCCACACAAGAGAGACCATTTTATTATTAGAATACTACAAAAACATAACAGATTGTAAATAAATCCAATATAAAACGGTATAGCATAATGTCTAACCACATAATATAATACAACGTAATATAATATATGATATAATGCATTTCTATAACATAAAACATCTCCACATAAAACACACATCTTCACACTTTAACACACAATTACTGTTTATTTGGTGGATTGAAATATCTGGTGAATAAAATCAAGCATCCAATGTATGCCAAAGTTGTTGGGAAAATGAGGATTTTTTTCATGTGAATATATTATTTCATACATGGTGCAATTTATGCATACTTTTACTATTTTTTCCAAATGTCTGGAAACACTGATCTGAAATAAAAAATCTGAAAGTTTAAAATCACTTATTGAAAATATGGAATCATGTTTCATATGAATAGTTTTGGCAATTTCATTTATTATAAAACCTATGTACTCTAGACAACAAAATGTAGTTAATTCATGGCAAATTCACAGGTGGTGTTCCTACAGTCGCCATCAGAACTGGATCATGGAAGAATGAAAGAGGGTGGGCTGGTCTGATGAATCACACTGTCCTCTACATCGCGTGGACGGCTGCACGTGCATGTGTGTGTGTGTGTGTGTATAACATACCTGGGGAAGTTACAGGTAACCTTGGGTCCTGCATTCATGTGGACATTACTTTGACACCTAAACACTGCAGCCGAAGGTCAGCCTTCATGGAGACACTGTTCCCTAAAGGCAGCTTCTCTTTCAGCGGGGTGATGCCCCACACACTACAAACATTGTTTTAGGAAAATCACAAAGAGCTCAAGGTGCCTCCAGATTCTCCAAACCGCAGTCCAAAAGAGCATCTGTGGGACATGCTGGACAAACCAGTCCTAACCCAAATTTGACACCTTGACCAAGGTAAGAAGCCACAAAGTCTATTCAGTTAATGTTCAGACAACTCTCAGGTGGATTTGGTCTGATGACCAGATGCTTTTGCACAAATTTGTGGAGTGCATGATGGCGTCAGTTCTTTAAAGTCTTTAAAGGTGCATTGGGACAGACCAAATACTAAGATATTTTGAAATTTGAAATTGTTGTAGATATTTAAGAGAATGTTTGAAATTGTTTGGCCCATAACACAGTTTGTGATGATGTTTTAACTTCTCTTTAATATACAAGTACAGGTTACATAATTAAAAAAAATATATATATGTATATATATATATATATACTTTGTTTAAACATCCCACCCCCCCTTATCCCAGACTGGACCAAGATTAACATACTCATAACAATTAAAGCATACAGTACAATAGTTGACAAAATCACCCATTAAAAACAGCCAGACAATTACACATACAGATATAATACAGGCACAAAATAAAGTATGCATCCAGGACCATAACAATCTTACCATGAAGGAAGCGATCGGATGATGTCAAAATAAGACAACAAAGGCCCCAAACTGAGAGAAACTTGTGTGACCCTCTTATTCTGTGTTTTATTTTCTCCAAATCCTGTAGCCATTGTGCTGCAGTAGGAGTATTCGACTTCCGTTGAAATAAAATCTGCCTTAGGGCCAACAGAGATACAAATGCTATGATGTTAAGCTGTTTCTGTGTGAGGGCTGTGTTGTTAGCTGGTACACCAAATATGGCCATTAAGGCACACGGCTGAGTCACACCAATAACTTTCGACAGTATATCAAAGATAGTAACCCAGTACCCTCTCAGCTTGGGGCAAGCCCAGAACATGTGGGTTAGGTTAGCTACATGTATGTGACATTTAACACACCTGCTATCCACATTAGGATAGAATTTGGATAGCTTAGCCCTCCTTAAATGTATCTGATGTAAGACTTTAAACTGTATCAGCCCTAATCGTGCACATGAGGTAGTATTATTTACTCTTTTTAGGGCATTAGCCCACACCTCCTCTGTATTGTCCATCTCCAGTTCTTCTTGCCAACTATTTTTAATCCTGCTTAGTCTAGTGTTAATAGCTGACATAATCACTGTGTAAGCGCGTGCCATAAAGCCTTTTGAACGTGAAGAATTTTCTATTAAAGGAACATACGGGAATCGTGTACTATGTTTCCTTGCTGACGAACTTGAAAATATCGACATAAATCAGTTTGTCGCCATTTAATTTAATTAGAAAATAATGCAAACGTGGAAGCATTTTTACTGGTGGTCTTCAACTGGTGGTCTTCAACATTTTCAACTTTAGGACCTTATAACCAATGAAGACTAAATAGACTTTGAATGGGAAAAGAACAGCTAAAATAGAGAATGAGATATTTCTGATCAAATTATGGTGTAACTCCACAGTTCTTCTCAAATCCATCCAGTTTGAAACCAACTTCAGTTATTTCCCTTTATCTTCAGATCGGTTGGGACGATTTCGACCCAGTGGTAAGTTAGATCTGTGTGGGTTCTGTGAACTTGAACATCCAACATCTGCAATACACACAGTAATGGATTTCTTCATACGTGTTCACTAAATAACTCAAACAAGCTCTGTTCTTCTTCATCTCAATCTCTGTCCACCGGACTGATGACTAAAGCAGAGTATGTTGGGGGTGTTGAGATCATGAGTTGTAAATAATCTCTAAAGCCTCCAGAGGTGGTCTTCTGTGGCAGCTGCCAGAGTCCTCCCCGATGTCAACACCAACCGGAGTGCTGGTATTCGTGGGGTGAAGCTTAGCCGGCCCACCAGGACAATTAGCAGATGTCACCCGTGCTGCTGACCCTCCCTGACCTCCTTCTTTGTCCAGAGAGAAGAGGCCTTGGAGCATCGCCAGCAAGGGGCCAGCCAGGAGGAGTGTGCCTGAAAGCTCCCTGGAGCCTTTTCCATTCGAAAGTTAAAACTGTAAAATCGATTAACCTTATTAACTTTATTATGACGGTAAATGATACACTCTTTTGAAGATGAATGTGGTTTGAATGCTTTTTTTGTTTGTTTTTGCTGTCCCATTTGAAAACACCAGATGTGTGTGATACCTGGAGAAGAGACGCACCAGGATGCACTATGGGAAGAAGCGAGGTGATGGAGATAGTGTGATGCTCTGGGTGATGTTCTGCTGGGAGATTTTTATTTCTGCTTTTATTACTTTGACCCTCAGCCACTGCAGACCAAGTTCACCCTTTCATGGAGACAGTGTTATCTAATGGCAGTGTCCTCTTTCAGTAGGATGATGCCTGCGCACTGCAAACACTGTTCAGGAACAGTTTGAGGAACATGACAAGGTGTCGACTAGGCCCCCAAATCTCAATCTAATTTAGCAGCTGTGGGCTGTGCTGGACATACTAGTCCAAAGCATGGCCACACCTCACAGCTTACAGGCTCTGCTGCTTATGTCTTAGTACCAAAAGAACACTTTGGTCACTTTACAATCCTGCTCTGCCATTCTTATTGTTTCATCTTTTATTTCCACAACCTCTAGTGCAAATGTAACTTCAGTAAGTCAGCCATTGCTGCAGCTCATCAGTACAAGCTGATTGATTTAGTTAAAAAATGACTTGCTTGAGTGAAAGTGTGCTGGAAGACAAAGTGAAACCTTGGCTTTTTAACAGGCTTGCAGGATGCACTCAAGGCAAAGCCGAGAGTAAAACCACACTATTGTGTGACAGTGAAAGGTTAAATAGACCCCATTTCAAGGCTTCATTCAGAGAAAGTACACAGGGGGTATTTCATTATGGACTATAACACAAACTGAGGCCCCCGAGCACCCCTGAGACTCACAGCATTGTCCACACTTCACAGATGGCCAACAATAGATCACAGAGGAAGACACGCAAACAGTCCTGTACTTTAACGATTCCCCTGCATTCTCTGGGCCGCATTTTACACTCAACAAACAGGGTCATTCGCTCGTCGCTCGTCTGGCTGCCGCGTTTAACAAGGGTCTCTGTAATAATTGTCATGTACTTTTTGGAGAACAATAGCACTTATGTTAGTAATGGTTGTTTAAACTGCGTTTTACACATTTACGAGTTGGTGACATTTGGTCTAATAATCCTAAAAGGGGACTGAAGTAAAGATAAAAAGTCACTTCACAGTTTAAGCAAAAAAAAATATATATATATATAGTATGTATTTATAACCACATGTATATTTATATGTATATTGTCACATACACAGATATACAAATACAATGTGTAATGAAATGTGCCCCTGAAAATGTCCATGCAATATGGTCACAATAAATTAAAGCGGAAATTAAATATAAAAATAAAGTAATTTATATGTATGTACTATGTAGGCAAACATTTTGGGACACACTTCTTAATTGTTGGTGGCCTCTGACTTTCAGTGAAGAGCAATCTTTATACTTCAGCAAACCAAGACATTTTGGACAACGCCATGCTTCCAACTTTGTGGACACAGTTTGGAGAAGAACCTTTTCTATTCCAGCATAAGGGCTCCTGAGAGAGTGCATGTCAAGTCGCTAATAAAATACATTTTTTTAAAGTTGACATTATCAAATAATCTATACAAGATGCCCTATGGGTCTAGGCTTACACGTGTTTTTTTATTTTACTTTGTTGTTCTGCTCAAGGCAATGATTTTACTGCCAAAGTAATCTGGGAGATAATGTACCACCAAATATGAAATATTTTTTTATGAAATATTGACTTAAATAATTTTATTTAGATTATTTGTTTATTTAAGTCTTTAGTTTTCAAATAATTTATATTGCTCAATATACCTTTTTGCCATGACATAACGATTGTTGCTGATATGGCATTAAACTTAAAGTACTACTACTAGTATTCCAGCATGACTGTGCCCACATGGACGGTACATAAAGACATGGCTGGACGAGTTCAGTGTGGAGGAACTTCACTGGCCCTGACCTCAGCCTGATCCAACACCTTTGGGATGAACTGGAATAGAGATTGTAACCCAGGCCTTCTCGTCCAACATCAGTACCTGACCTTATATATGCTCTTCAGAAAGAATGGACACAAATTCCCACAGAAACTCCAACTCCATATTAAACTGTATATATTTGAATGCAATGTCATTAAAGTCTCTGTTGGTTCCAATACTTTTGTCCATATTCATACATACATACAGGCCCGGCGCCAACCGAAAACAAGTTGGGGGGCAATTGAAATGCAGAGAGGGGGCGGCGATTTAACCTTTTAGGCGCCAGGGATTTTCTTTGAAATACTGGATTTTGACATCAATATTTCAAAAGCTTGTGGCATAAAAGGGGTT
>JBBPCY010000035.1:13392009-13403904 GCA_037974405.1 Brachyalestes nurse
CATTCTGTGAAGCTGCTTTGTGACAATGACCATTGTTAAAAGCGCTATATAAATAAAATTGAATTGAATTTAATTTAATTCTATATACAGTTGTGTGCAATGGTTTAGGCACCAGTGAAATGACATTTTATTGATTTTATAGAAGTGAAAATAAGAATATGCTCAACTGACAATATACTAAAAATTTTAATTTACTGCACTTCTATTTAGTTTATTAAAAAAATGCATATGATATAGAAATATAGAAATATAACACCAGGGGTGCCCAAATGCCCTTTATGGACCTCTGTCTTTACTAAAGCACCCATCAAGTTATCCCAACTCCACAACATTCAAATCTCTTAATGAATGGAATTACAGCTGGTCTTACCTTCTCTGGCTCTGATCAGTGCAGTGTTTGCTACCATAGACTCAATCTCCATCACAGCACCGTCGGTAGAGTCGATAAATCAGGAACGTCTTGTCTTGAGCTACGATTTTGCCTGTGAGGTGAAAGTTAAGGTGTGTTTGGTTTCATGTTCCTAAAAGGTCTTCATTTTATCAGCATGTTTTTAAGCAACCCTCTCTCTGAAGTGTCTCTCTTAGGGCGGCCTGGAAGTGCCTGAACTGCTAGCTCAGCATTCAGGAGGGCTTTGGCTCAGGTGTTAACCTGCAGTGGACTTTTAGGTGGAGGTGTGCCTCAGACCTGACTGCGTCACTCTCGCTTTACGTCACTGGCACTTAGAGCTCGTAGAGCCTGTTTTATTCAGAAAGCAAAAAGGGGGAGCGAGTCTGAGAATCTGGTTTACTGAGCAACATGGCAGGCATGGGCTTTTAACCTGTAAAAACATTATGATGCTGGTTAGAATTAATTTCAGGCTATTCCTCACTCTCTCTTCCACATTCATCCTTTCCTCTGTAGTCCAGACATTTCGCCAATAAACTGTCCTTTTTTACATGTTGGTAACTCAAAAGTAAAGTATACTGGCATGATTAATAAACACTGTATTAACATGAAGAAAGGTTTGGTCAGTATTCTCAGTGCTGCTAATGATGAATAAAAGCTACCAATTAACACCATGCAGATGATTATATATCCAATCAGTGAAGAAGCAGACTTCCACCGATCCACATTTCTCCATTAAACAGTTAAGATGTGAACATATTCCAAGTGCTGTGAAGTGAAATGTGCTGTTCCATAGAATAAGAACTGATCACAGTGGTGGTGATTGGAACCAGACGTCTGAAGAGTTTAATGCCTCTAAGAGCTCCACCACAAAAGGTGTGTTACGTAATGTCTGAGACATTGGCTTGTAACGAGTTTGGCCCCTATACACATTTTTAAAATGCATTCATGTTGGAGAAGTCGCTTCACTTATACTAACCAGGATCGCAGGGGTGCTGGAGTCTATCCCAGCATTAGAGCAGAGAAACACACTCTCACACACACACACACACCTAGGGGCAATTTAGCACCGCCATGTCTCCCCCATTTAGACTGTAGGGGTAAACCCAGAAAAAACAAGTAGAAGATGCAAAACTTGGCCATGAATCAAGCCCAGGGCCTATAAGGCGAGAACGGGGTGGTGAGGCAAAATATTTTACCACTGTTTCCCGATTATCAACATTATAAATAAACCTTCACAAGATGCAAGAAAGTTCACTGGTTACTCTGGAAGCCAAATGAAATGGTTACATTCACCTTGTTGACATTCTGACCCCAGGTTCCCATCACCACCTTCCTCAGGGATACACACCACCCAGGTCTGCTTAGGTATAAACACTCAGCACACAAACTGAAACACTGCAGACTGGACTGTACCCTCACACACAAAACACATTTTACAACAGCTTCCTTCAGCCACAATTGTACTGATTAATATATTTAAGGTTAAGTAGACATATTAAGGTTTATGTAATATATAAGAAACATATTATCTAAGTTTTGTGTGTGTTTTATATAATATCTCATATTATATATAAGAATATTTAAGTGCAACATTATTAAATGAAACCAACATTGTTCTACTGTGTTTCATAGCACAAATATCAATGTATTTTATCTGCAATATTCTTAAATGTAAGTAACTTTGTTTTACATTGTATGAATACATGAACACAACACAGCACACAGTGTGAACAGCACGAAATTCTTCTCTGTATTTAATGCCTAGGAAGCAGTGTGTTGGGATGTTTTCTTGCTCAAGGGTACATCAGAGGTGCTTATCAGTCTTAGAATTCGAACCCACGACTTCCTGATAGCAGGACGAACGCCCTAACCACTAGGCCCCCAGCTGCCAGCTGCGTCTCAGATTTACAGTGGGCGTTTTATTGCACTTCATAGTGTTTCTTTTTATTTATTTTTGTCTCACAGTGCATTTTATAGGGGGCAATTTTTTGCACTAGCTCTCGTTTTTTTCTGGTCACCGTATGAGCTCTGCTTGAAGAATCCTATGCACCCAAACTGCCTGTGTGTACAAACGCAAATAAAATCTGTTGAATCTAGTAAGTAAAGGTTTCTATACAAGAAGTCGTTTACCATCAAACCACTGAGAATTACTTTGACATCTCAGCAAGTTCAGACATCACGATGCTTTATCTGATGTCATTGTGGGATTCTGAGCCAAGCTGCTCTTTAGTCCGAAACAGGCCACAACTGACAAATCGGTTGGTGGATCTCTGGCGCCACCATCTGGTATAGTGAACTAAAGCATCAAAACAGGTTTATCATAATAAACATAGCTAGGATGCATGAGATCCACTGATTTAGCCACTTTAGCTTCGTACTGTAAAAGCAGCACAAAATGAGCAAACAAAAGGCCAATTCAATTGTTAATTACAATTATTTATATGGTAATTTTTCATCAGGTAAAAATTCATGATCATGACAGGCCTCCATAGCCTGGTTGGGTCAGAATATTTCCCTCAAAGATTCAAATAAAACAATCCACATAAAAAGCAAACAAACCAGTGGTGAGGGGGTCTTTATAATTAGGCTTATTATAAAGGCTTCAAAAGTGGAGAGTATGGTTCAGTGTCAGTATCAGTCGAGCTTGGTGGACTGATAACTGTAATACATGATTCCTCCATTATCTTCGTTTATGGATCAGTTACGGTTTTACACTTGTTCCACTGCTATGATCAACAAACACTATTAAAGTAACCGTTCGGTCAGAAATCCAAATGTTACTAATGATGAATTAAAGCTGCAGCCAGTAATTAACACCTTGCAGATGATTTCATATGCAGAGAGTGTAATCCCACCGATCCACATTTCTGCATGAAACAGCTAAGATGTGAACAAGTTGCATGTGTTTTGATGTGAAAACGGCTGTTCTACAAAGTAAGAATTGATCACAGTGATGGTGAAAGGAACCGGACATCTGAAGGGTTTAATGACTTATTCTCGGTAGCATGGTGGAGGTTCTTCAGTCTATCCCAGCACTTATAGAACGAAATGTGGAGAAAAACTCAGGACGGGTCTATTACAGGGACTTACTTGTGTATGTAGTAAATTATAGTGGTTGTAGGTTATTTATCTATAGTATTTATACCCAGCATTTGTGCATATAACATAATGAGTTTTATATTGAGTATTTTCTGATGAGTTTGTATTGGAATATATTTAGACTTTACATTTTATGCTGTTCTTGTCTTTGTGTGCCTGTGGAGTTTTCCTCTGGGACCAATACATTTTTCTGATTCTAATTCTGATTTTTATTCTGACATCTTTGGACAAATGTGTTACCCGATGTCTGAGACACCAGTTGATGACAATTTTGGCCCTAAAACATATTTTTTCAATGCATTAATGTTGGAGAGGGGTGGGTTTATATCGGAATAAGATAAGATAAGATAAACCTTTATTAGTCACGCAAGTGGGAAATTTGCATTGCTATGGCAGAAAGTGGACAGTACAGAGGTAAGAGCAGCAAAAACAATAGAATAAAAACTATACAACAACAGTACAGTAGAAAAGTACACTATACAACACAAATACAAAAATATAAATATGGACTTGTGTGCCCGATATTGGGTCCGAGGGCTACTCATGTGGTGCTTGGGGCACCCTGGTGCCCGCAGGGACCATGTTGGTGACCCCTGATGTAAACTATATGTAAACTTTGATAAATATGTATGTACACAGTGAGCATATGTGTGGATACAGAGTGGATATAAATATTAGAACACTGTGGATACACACACAAGAATTGCACATTTAAATTGCACATTTTGCCCAGTAGTAAGTGGTATCCAAAAAAACTGAATATCTCCGTCCCACATCGTGGGTGCAGCAGCCTGCCACTAAAGGAGCTGCTCAGTGCTGTCAGAGTCTCCTGCATGGGGTGAGAGATGTTCTCCAACAGGGACGACAGCCTAGCCACCATTCTCCTGTCACTCTCCACCTCCACTGGGTCCAGAATGCATTCTAGAACAGAGCTGGCCCTCCAGATCTGCCTGTTCAGACTCTTTCTGTCCCCAGCAGAGATGCCGCTGCCCCAGCAGACCACACCACAAAAAATGGCTGAGTCATAAAAGGTCTTCAGGAATGGCCCCTGCACTCTGAAAGACCTGAGCCTCCGCAGCAGGCACAGCCTGCTCTGCCCTTTTTTGTAGAGTGCGTTTGTGTTATGAGTCCAATCCAGTTTATTGTTCAGATGAACCCCAAGGTATCTGTAGCTCTCCACAGCCTCAATCTCCAGACCCTGGATGTTCAGTGGCTGCAGTGGAGATCCTTGGTTTTCCAGTGTTGATCTGGAGGTAGTTCTGCGGGCACCAGTCCACAAAGTCCCAGTTCTCTATACTCCCTGTCATCCCCGTCAGTGATGAGGCCAACTATTGCAGAGTCATTAGAGAACTTCTGCAGGAAGCAGTTGGTGGAGTTGTAGAAGTACTGCAGACGACCCTGTCCGAAACACAGCCCTGGGTTCTCAAGTACTGTGGTCGGTTAGTGAGGTAGTCCAGTATCCATGTGGTGAGGTGATGGTTCACACCTGTGTGCTCCAGCTTGTCTCACAGGATTGTGAGTAGGATGGTGTTGAAAGCATAGGAGAAATCAAAGAGCATGATTCTCACAGTGCTCCCAGCGTTCTCCAGATGAGAGAAGGAACAATGTAGAAGGTGGATGACGGCATCATCCACTTCAACGCCAGGCTGGTAGGCAAGCTGAAGTGGTGAGCTCACCAGGGGCCGAAGCTGAGCAAAGACCAGCCGCTCAAAGGGTCTTCATCAGGTGGGATGTCAGAGACACTGGCCTGTAGCTGTTGAGGTCCTTGGGATGTGGAGTCTTTGGCACTGGTACTACACAAGAGGTTTTCCAATGTTGTGGTACTCTCCTCAGCTTCAGGCTCAAGTTGAAAATGAGCACATTATACCTGAATGTGGAGTTTATATCAGGATGTGGAGTTTATACCTGAATGTGGAGTTCATATCAAAATGTGGAATTTTTATCGGAATATGGAGTTTGTATCAGAATGTAGAATTTAGATGTGAATGTGGAGTTTATACCTGAATGTGGAGTTTATATCAGAATATGTAGTTTATATCAGAATGCAGAGTTTATATCTGAATATGGAGTCTATGCTCATAAATAATTAAATGTACATAAATAAATGAACATAAATAATATAAACAAACAAGAAATGAATAAACAAAAATAAATAAATAAAATAATATCTGTAACCTGCTCGCCGTTACTTTACCGAGGAGAGGTTTCCAGCCAATCAGCGTCCAGAACGAGAATACTCACACCCTATTGGTTGGCCGCGTCGATCCGGGTTCCTGCGTAAAGCCCGTTTAGTATCGGAGAGGTACCAATATGGCGGAGGTAAGATTGGGAAAAGACGGAATCTGCGACGCGTTTTTAACGCTCTTTTCTCTCCTCTTCGGCCTCCGGGTCGTGGGGTCGGCACAGCATTTTCTCGATGAAGGTCTTATATTCGAGAAATTGCGGTTTAATGTGAGAAAGAATGGCTTTTGAGCCATAAATAGACGGTTATAGGGGGATCGTCGGGTTAGGCCGGGGTAGCCGCCTAGCCGCGTACTGTTAGCGGAGCTCTGATTTACTCACATTTAATCTGTGTTAACACTAAAAACTATGCGTTTTTTCGCTTAAACTAACATATTTTATTCCGCCCTCCTATTCCCACAGTTGCCAGACTGTGTTACAACCCCTATCCGACTATTTTTATCTGTCTTCAATTTTTTCTGTCTTCTTTTGAGCTCGGTTTAAACCGAAATATTGCCAGTTTTTCTCACTACGTACATCAGAAAAGGGCTGTATTAGTAACTGTGGTATAGTTTCCTCAGGATAAGTGAGTACATCAGATAGTGAACGCGTTTAGCGAGTAGTGATGTCGGTCTCTGGCGGGCTGTGTGTGGGATACAGTTCTTCGGTTTTAGTCGGTTTGATAGAGAGCAGACATTCGATTTTCACCTCAAATCATAAAATGTAACTTGACTTAAAAATCGTCCCTGAACAGCTTCTCAGACTGAGCACTGATTCCCCGCTCAGTTATGTGTTAGTGTTTTGTTTTGGTTTGAAAATTGGTTTGAACCGGCAAAACAGCAAATTAAGACTGCTGTAACTGTTTACAAGGTTGAATGTCCTATGTTAACTTAAATAATTCCTTTTAAACTAACTTATTTCCTCTTTTCCAGGCTTCCTTGGGAAGTACAAGTCCAGGTAAGTTGAATGTCCATCAATTAACTTTATGCCTCAATTGGCTGTTGATCAAAATATACCTACTTTTTTTTATTTAAAAGTGTAAGATTGTGTAAATATATCTACTTTATAAATCAGGTTGTCTGGTTATGTACATTTTTATTAATATTTAGTTCATGCAGTTACAGTTCAAGAAAGCCTATGTGATATTTTCCAAATCTAGTAGTTGGATTTTCTACTCTCTGAATATGCCTGATTCTTGCCTTAACAGTTGTATGCAAACTGTAAACTGAACATTTCTTGACTGAACTTTATAGGCAGGAATCTTTTTGTTGATTTTGTTGATCTGGTTGAGTTTGTTGATCTGGTTCTGGTACTTGTTCATGTGACAAGCAACACTTGTGCGTCTTTTTGAGTATTAAGACTTGTGTCTCATTTGCAGTTGGCTCTTTGTCATCAGAGGATCACGACTTTGACCCAACAGCAGACATGTTGGTCCACGATTATGACGATGAGCATACTTTGGAGGAGGAAGAGATGCGGGAAGGAGAGTCAAATGGGAGTTCGGAGATTGCAGATCTAGAGAAGGTCAGTTTTTTCTATATATATATATATATATATATACAAGAATGATCATTTCCATATAGGCTTTGAAGCCAATTAACCATACTTCTATTAAACAGGAGGGGAACATGCCATTGGAAGAGCTGTTGGCCTTGTACAGGTATGAGCCTTCAGTCAGTACTGTTGGTTGTTCGAGTGTGGACAGCTCCTCGGTGGAATTGACAGACGAGTTACCTGACATGACATTAGACAAAGTGAGTTACCATTCCATTGTTAGTCTTTTGAAATATTTTATAACTTTTATTTTGAAAGCAGTTTAACAATAGACATTTTAACCGTTAGGGATGTTCTTTTCCCCATGTTTTGAGTGCAAAGAAAATATGAACCCATTTCTTTTTACAGGAGGAGATTGCTAAAGATCTGTTGTCTGGAGATGATGAAGAAACCCAGTCATCTGCAGATGATCTTACACCATCAGTAACCTCACATGAAACCACTGATTTCTTCCCCAGAACTCTTCGCTGTAAGTTCTGTCGGTGTTAAGAGAGCTGAATAGGTGTTTATGTAATTTTGAAGCAAGATAAAATAAAGTGAAGCCACTTGGATAGGTGGAACCAAGCCTCATGAGTAATAAACAGTAATAACCTCGAGAGGAGAATATGTTTAGAAGCTCACAAGGTAAAGAACAGTAAGTAAAAGTGGCATAGATTTATGTTCCGTATAGTGTATGGTAGAAAGTTCTTTTCACTGGGATGTAACACATTATGTTTGGTCTTTAACTTCCATTTGAGCTGATGTTCTGTAAGTAGTAGACCTGTGTTTAGTAATGGTTAACAAAATGACAATCCCCAGTGACAGTAAAAACCTATTTTCTGGCAGTTTAAAAATTTTGCTTGCATTTGGTGAGTTATTTTATGCAGTTCATGGCAAGGCACTAAATTTTCCATGAAGAACTAAACTTTTAAATATGTAGGGTGATGTGGAATCATACATTAATATCACACTTATTGCATAATGGATGAAATAGTTGCAGCTTTTGAGCTGATCTAGTTGAACATGTCCTGTATCTAGTTTATAAAGGTAGTGACAAAAGATTTAAGGGTCTTTGACAAATATCGGTACTTTTTTGTTTGAGGTCCACCAAATGTTTTTCTTTCTTTTCTGAAAGTTTTCAGAGGTAATAGAGACCTATAGGGAATAGAATGGGGTGCTCTGTGGTGCAGCTGTCTTAGTAGAGAGATCATACCCAGCTGTATATAATGTTTCCTGTTTTTCACTAAATTATTATTGTTATTATACTTTTCTAATACCAAGAAGCCTGTCAACAACCGTCACCGTAACGGTCATAACCCCACAAAAACAATTAGTTTAGCCTTAAGAGTTTATTACCATCTTATTCGGAACAACATTAGCGCCACATACAGCAGATTTCATGATGTGAATGACCAAAATATTTGACCTAAAGAGTCCTGGAGTTTGTGTTTAAATCTAATGAAATAAATACAAGGTTTTCTTTTTCCTTTTTTTTTTTTACTTAAGTTGGTGTAGTAAGTGTGTGTACTAATTACAGTTGGTTATTATGAACAGAGACATTTTGGAATTGGGGCTGTAATGGAAGGTCTGAAATGATTATTGGAACTTGAAGGAATGATTGAAATGAGTGTCCTTTTAGGGTTCGTGTTACCGTAAGCCTAACGCTTAATTAAAATTAAATTGATGGTAGCCTTCTGTGAAATTGTTTGCACAATATAATCTAATTCCACTTTGTTCCTTCTGCTTGTCCAGCCAATGCTATTTATGACGGGGACAAAGAGTCTGAAGGCGAGGAGGACTGTCAGAACACTGAGGACTCTCGAAAGGTGGTTGCCTTTGTTCGATTTTGCTGGAAATGTTAAAGAACAGTCAAGATATTCTAATACACTTAGGTATGGTTCATGTTTCTAAATGTCTGTTCTATATTTTGATAGGAAATCATGGTTGGATCTCAGTATCAAGCTGAAATTCCCTCCCTTGCTCACTATGAGGAACATGAAAAGGGTAAGTCGCTTGCGTTACTCTGATCATAACCATCATGCATAGTGTTTAGCTTTATTATTATTATTATTATTATTATTATTATTAGTTTGAGAAATAGAAAGCAACTGTGATGAGAAGTTCTGTATTGAGAAATGTAAAACCACAAACATTTGTAAATATTAGTGAATGCAGTTATACTTTCTGGGCAAAAGTCAAAATTACTGTAAAAAGAAACGCCTGTATAAAAGGAACAACATCTTTGCAGAGAAAATATTGATCTTAGTGATATCTAACATGATTCATTGAATCACCAGTATATGAAGACGAAGATCAATTACTTTGGCAACCAGACGTGTTACCAGAGTCGAACGTGAAAGACTTCTTGCAGGAGGCAACCCTGTCTAGCACTGATGGAGCTACAGAGGGAGAGGGTCTTGTCAAAGACAATGAACAGGTCAGATTTAACTTTTTATGTAGTGAATTGATACAGCATTGCATATATACAAGCAATACTTTACCTACTGTACTGTGCTCCCCTCATGTCATCCAGAGTGCCTTGTGTTTTTAATGTAGTACAGAGAAACTCATTTTCAGTATGGTCCTTGATGTTTTTAGTTTAAGCCACACAGTGACCTATGTATAAATCATTAAAGTAGAACAAAGCACATCTAACTTAAGGCCTGAACTAGTGAAGAAACAGGTGCAGATGATTCCAGATGATCAGGCGGTGATCAGTATTCTGGTGGTGCTGAGTGCTGGAACACTAATCTAGGCACCTTGTATCTTTAGTTATTTTGAATCACCAACAATGAATGAAAGCAAAACATTAAGAAATGAGGGGTTGCTCAAGGCACAGTATTCTAAAATTGTAAAGTTTTCTTCTTTGAACTTTAATTTGTTTTTGTAGTAGTACATGTTTATTTGTTTTCATTCCTTGTAGGCTCTGTATGAGCTTGTTAAGTGCAACTACAATATCCAAGAAGCTCTTGAACGGTATCGCAGCAGTGAGAAATCTTCGAAGGGTAGGTTGTCTTACATGTTACGAAATGTTGAAAATGTTTGGTGCAGTTGCAAAATGGACCTGACTTATTTTTCTTTTAGATGAAATGCTGCCGTGGTCTGAAGAAGAATGCCGTAACTTTGAACATGCACTTCTTTTATATGAGAAGAACTTCCATCTCATTCAGAAGCACAAAGTAAGATCAAATGTTTTGTTAATACCGATAAAGCCACAGTGTTTTACTCTTTAGATATAGACCATGTTTTGTTCAGGAATATGCTTACTAGGTGTTTTTTTTTCCCTCAAGGTAAACACAAGGACTGTGGCAGAGTGTGTTGCGTTTTACTACATGTGGAAAAAGTCTGAACGGTTCGACTTCTTCGTCCAGCAAAACAGATTTGGAAAAAAGAAGTACAGCAGCTACCCTGGTGTAACGTGAGTATTCACTCTGAATGAAAATGTATGTAGTTACATTGAGAAATCAAGGAAAAGGGTAAAAACGGAATGTGATGTTTAAATTATTTAAGGAGTGATACTTTTTCACATAAAAGGTGATGTGAAAGCTAGAGCTGATTTGGGCTGTGTTGATTTCTGGCCCTGCAGGGACCTGATGGACCGGCTGGTGGATGAAGCAGAGGGTCTGGTGGATGGCTCAGGCTCCATTTGCTCCAGCAGCAGTGGCAGGATAGACCCGTCAGCAGACCAGCAGCTCAATATACTAAACTCCATCACCGCCAGCGACCTCTCTGGTGAGACCACCCCCCCTTATGTGGCAAAATTGGTTTCTAATGGTGATTTTTCCACTGGTATAAAGAACCTTGTCATACCACAATTTTTTCCCATTACAAATAAAGCAGCCTGTACCCGAGCTGCTGGACAGCAGGGTCACAAGCGGACCAAAACCAAGCTAGCTGCGTCGCTGCTTTGTTGGTCTAAATGTTGTCAGAGACAATAAAAAATTTTTTTTTTTTTTTAAATTTAGCTACTCTTGCAAAAAACAGTGGAGATACAAACTGTCAACGGGGTGGTTGAAGTATAAGTGGTACTGTCTGTTTGGGAGTTTTTAGTGCTGTGCGAAATGCGATGGTGAACCAGGACGTCGCTAACAAGTTAGACTCTGTTCATGTCTTAGCGCATGGCTAAAAAATGCTGAGAAATTTAAAAAAAAAAACTCAAACAAGATGAAAAATAATAACCACAATATCAAAAGCAGCTCTAAGTACGGAACAGTTTAGGTACTGCATGGTTCTTGTATACCTATGGAAAAGTGCCCTATGTGTTTGAAGTGGCTTGCCGATACAGTTATATACAATTATGGGAGAAGTGCCATGTTTTCCTGTCTGAAGTTCACAAAAGCACAGTAGCAGGTTTCAAGAATTGCTAAGTTAATTAGATGATAATCGAAAGCACTTTTTGTTAAGTGAATTTGTGAATTGACTAAGATCATCCCTTCCTTTGCCATAGCACTAACCAGCAGCGTGGCGTCTGTGTGTAACACCGGCGATGTGAGCTGCCTGGACTCCTACAACTTCTCTCCGCTGGACGGGCTCCACCGTGGACCCCTGGGCCATGACGAGTCCCTCGGCTTCTCCGGCAACGGAGATGGCGACTGTCTCAACCTGTTAGAGTCCGGCTTCTACCACTCGGACCTCGGGCAGCTCAACGTGTGTGG
>JBBPCY010000035.1:13419323-13437321 GCA_037974405.1 Brachyalestes nurse
AATTCATTAACATTCTAAAGGTTTTAGACCCGAAGTATGTGTCAGATTGCACTTTAACACTAAAGTAAAAAAAAAAACACAAAGTTAAAATGTGTTTTGAACCATTTATTTGTCGTCTGTAGTTTAATTTTGAGGAGGGGAGGAGAAAATAGATTTATTTGGAAAAAATCAGATTTTATTTTTAGGCCATATCGCCCAGCCCTAGCGATCAGGTTTAGTCTGGCTGACCGGAGACGCATGCGAGTACTGAGTGTAAACACATGGCTAAAATCTGATCACGATTCTGATTCAGATCAGTGACCAAATGACATAAAGTGACCAGGTGTAAACGCGGTCGTAAGGGTGTGAGTTTCATTCACCTGTTTTATTACTCAAAATCACAAAACTGCTGAATGTTTAATTTTGCCTGAATGATGATCTAATGGACTGGTTAAGGGAACAAAATGATACCTGAATTGCTTGTGATGCTGTTCCTATTCATTTAACAGTAAATGTACAGTAAAAACTGAACTCGTGGACAAAGAGCTGGAGTGACTTTAGTCATTGTTCATTGTCTTTAGCTAGGCACTGCATTCTGTACCCAAGGGATTAGATATATATACATGAATATATATATATTTTCCAAATGAAGCATTTCATTAAGGGAATGCCAGACATCTTTGTGCGAATACTGTAAACATACTGTGAACTGGTTTGGCGTTTAGTATTTATGTAAGTGGTGTAAATTTGCCTTTTTAATTAAAAATTGCCTTGGATCTTGACTGTTTTTTGTCCTCTGTTTTTTTTTTTAAGAAAGTCCACAGTATCTTACAGGCCTTACTTTACGGCTTGATTCCCTGTTTGTTCTCCAGTCTTTCAGATCTGATGGTTCTCATTAGTATTGGGAAGTGTTTCTTATCTGACATGAGTGGAACAAGCCTTTGCCCTGCATTAGAACTGCACAAAATATTCTCTTAACTGTTATCACGGTATTAGTCTCTGTAATACTGATATAACAGAATGCTGCAAAATGCAAATGAACCTCTAATCAACAGTCTTGACGTCGTTGACCAATCACAGCTCCAGGTGAGTTACTGGGTATTCTGAAAAAATCAAGGTCTTCATGTAATCCAACAAAAGTCTAATTGTTTTGGCCAGTCTTTAGCCATTAAAGGTTCACCAATATGTTTTAAAAAAGTAAATATTGTACAATATTGTTTTCAATTCATTTTTCCCCAATATTTTTACTGAAAATATAATTAATCATAGCTCATTCCTACATGTTCATTTCCCAACATTTGTTTATCCCTTAGAATGAGGCATGCTGGTTTTGTCACTGTTACCTTTAAGACTGAAATATGTACATGTAAAATCTCTTTTCTGATTGGCTCCCATGTATAGCAGCAACACAGTGGCTAAAATACTGGCCTGTGAACCTGATGACCCCCCCACCCACCCACACACACACACACACACACACAATCTACCATTGTGTCCTTGAGCAAGACCCTTAACCCTCAGTGTCTCCAGGTGGACTGTCCCTGTAACTAATGATTGTAAGTCACTCTGGATATCAGCATCAGCCAAATGCTACTTTACCTCAGAACTTCATCATTTATGGGGCTAAACTGCTGTGGGCTGAATAAGAAGATACAAGTAAATGTGTGACATCACAAAAAATGCGGTTCAGTTTTTTTCTTTATGGTCTGTATGCATGGGGGGGTGCATGTAAAATATTAAACAATTTACTTCTTAGGTCTAGAAAAGTGATGAAATGGGCTCTTTAATATCTTGGAAGTCATAGTATTCTCAATATGTCGCGGTAAAACTCGTACATTTTGCCCATATTTCAATCCCTATCCTGCATACACACATCCTGATCAGTAACATCACATGAACAACAGATCAAGGAACCAGTGGGGTGGGATAACTTAAGCCAAAATTCAAGCCTGTGCAGTATGAAAGACTGGGGGAAACAGAATCCTAATGCACAACCATGACATTCCTCTTGGACCAATAGAGTTTTTTGATTCCCATTTAAGGCCTTAGAAGGAGACAGTTGAGTCGTTAGTGAGGTTTGGGAGGCAGCTGATGAAATTGTGTTGGTTGTGGCTGCGACTTACCAACGCAAGCATTCATCTCCACCTGAACAGACACTAGAGGGCGCTCTCGATAGGCCAAATGACTGACAATAAAAAGAGACAAGGGCAAATATCATTTCCGTTTTCTCTAAATAGCATAAAAGCACCCAAAGCCCAAGTCACAGTTTTTAGATATTTTCAATGATTTTCCAAATTAATGTCCATGTACATTCACAGCCATTTAATTCCCTCTTCATCATAAATTAGAGAGGAATGCTAAATGTTCCACATTTTCACTGGTGGTGGTCTTAGACTTTTGGACCCCTCTGTACGGATCATATCTGTTTTCAGTCTT
Organism: Brachyalestes nurse; assembly: GCA_037974405.1. Classification (NCBI taxonomy): domain Eukaryota; kingdom Metazoa; phylum Chordata; class Actinopteri; order Characiformes; family Alestidae; genus Brachyalestes; species Brachyalestes nurse. The sequence continues at coordinate 13,421,739 of JBBPCY010000035.1, forward strand.
ACTGTGTGGAATATCGAGACTGAATCGAACTGTGTTCTCTGAATAACCTACTGAACTAAATTGTGCGAATATAAATATTATATATTGGTCCTCTAAGACCTCACAATTTGAAGCCTGGAAAACTTTCACGACTCATTAACAGGAATAAATAGAACAGACTGTCTGTTTTAAGACAGAAACTCATTTAATCTGGATCATTTTCACAGAGAAAAGTCTACAGGCATGTGAGAAAACGCTTCTTTGCAGGAGGAAAAGGCCACCAAAAAGAAAACACCACAAACATCAGTGAGTAAATGGGTTCATAGTTCAGCAGATTTGAAAGGATTATCAGGAATATCTATATATAAAAGCATAATTTCAGGAGTGTCAGGACAGCGGGAACACTCAAAGCGAAACGAGATGAGTGAATTCATTTAGTGAACCACTAAATACATTTGGAGGATTGGAGAATCTTCTAATTAGAAGATCATTGACTGACAGTAAGAAGATCTCCTTTAATCCATGCGCTGGATCCCCATCTTGCTCTGTTGGATGGCCAGCAGAACCTTCTTCGCTCGGGGTTTTGCACAGATCTTCTTTCCCATGTAGTGCAACCTGAAATCAGAGAGGTGTTTCATAAAACAGCTTTTACACGTGAACTACTGGGTCCACTGCAAGAAATGCTCTTTATTTTAATCAGGTAGAAATGAATTCATTTGTCGTTAAAATATTTTTCTCAGACAAGAAAATGTCAATCTTCAGGTAACTTTAGCAGTGATTATTTAGCAGAGGTAGATGTTATAATGCAAAAATGTACTTGTGTTCTTTTAATTATGATATTTGAAGTAACTGCACTGTTTGTAGTGTTAAACCAACTCTGTCCAGTGCCTTCACCTCATCCACCCCCCCACCCCCGCCTTCCAGCTCTAGTCTCACTAGTAAATTGTGCTACGGCTGAATGCAATCACCATTCTTCTGAATTGAAATATCATTCTGAATATTGTGAGAGCTGAATTGTGAAGTCAGGGAATTGTGAATCGAAGTGAATCTTGGACTGAGTGGATCGTTACACTCCTAGAGTGCAGAATAAGGAATAAACTGAAAGAAAAAAGATCATTCGTAAATGCACATGCGTAGGAAGGTATAAATAAGAACTGTAAGGTCTGTTTTCAGTCTTACTGTGTTGAATATTGAGACTGAATCGAACTGTGTTCTCCGAATGACCTACTGAATTGAATCGTGAGTTGGCGGTATCATTACACCCCTGTTATTATATTTTATTATATTATATTATTATAGGAGAAATTACCTAGCTTTCACTTTCCAGACTACATCATTTTGACTTTATTACTGAAGTAAAACCTGAATAAAGTGTTGTATTTTGTGTATAAGCACCACAATAAGTGAAAGGGGGTCTCCCAAAAGTATCAAATCAGACAGAGCCCATTCATGTTTTAAAGAGAACAGCCTGGTTCTTCTCATCATCCAGACCAGACAAAGAGCCATTAAAGTATTAAAACGATTGTTCATGGTTGAAGGACCATTGTTTTTACTAAAGAAGCCTTGAAGAACCATTTTAGACTGTGCAATTTATCAAACCATGTCAGATGTTCTGGTGATCTGGTGATCTCCAGGTTCTTATTATTAGATCAGATTTAGGCTGATGATAAAATCGTACAAACTAGGAGAATTCAGAGCCCTGTTAAAACTCACACCACGGCGTCGATCTCGCAGGCCCCGTGCCGATTCTGGATGTCAAACTTCTCCACCTCCTGCAGTACGGAGAGAGGAACGCGGGAGGTCTGGATGCAGCATCTCGGAATGTAACCTGCAGTTATAACCACAGCTGCTATCAACCTCTCGCAGTGCCTGTCCGATGTAAGTAAATAATAACTGAAGAACATCATTACCCACTTAATAATGACCTAATAATGACCTCTGAAGATCTCCTTGGAGAACAAACTAATTCATTAGCCATCGCCGGATAAGAATTATTTTATATTCTAATACATATTGATAATGCATTAGTTAACTGGTGTTAACAGTTAATGAGTGCATTTAAAGTTATAGGGCAGTCTAGAATTTGACTCTACATCACCACACAACCAGTTGATAGTCAGACATGCACTGTTACATACTGCTTTTGACCTTTTTTATGTTTCATTTATATCTGAATATGTATCGGTCAAAGGTGTTTTGCACACCACATGTTTTTACCACTTTTCCATTTATTTTATAAAGTGCAGATTTTTTAAATTCTTGTTAAACACTGGAAAATGAACAACCATCAATGAAAATATATTGAATAAAACAAGTTTCCTTTATAATAGTCTGTAACAGTGCATGTCTGACTCCTATTAACTGGTTGTGTGGTGATTCTAGACTGTCCTTTAACTTTAAATGCACTCATTAACTGTTTCATCGCTTAATAGCTCGTTAAATATCTAACACTCATCTGGTGATCCACGTTAGAATTATATCAGGTGGCTTTTTGTAGGTCAGTAGTGATTTAAAAAAACATTATCTGGCTAATAAAGGCTCAATTGGTGAACATACTGTTCATTTATATTGAATATTGAGTTTATTTTTGATAAATATGAGTAACATGTATTAAGCGAGTAATACGCAAATGTAGGAAATCTCTGTGTAAAAAGTGAACTGGTATTTTATAAGCCAGTATTCTTAAAGTAAAAATCTCTGTCCTGCAAGAACAAGATTCAGGAACAACAAAAGCTGAGAACATAGTTTACTGCCCAGATCAGAAGTGTTTTTCTCTATAATCCTCAGTTTACCTTGGACGGAGGTGAAGGTGACGCACAGGACCAGCAGAAGGACCCTGAGATTCATTTGGCCTTTGGCTCTGGGCTCTGATTGATCCGTTATCCAGGCTCCCCTGCTCAAGAATCCTGGCCGTCTGTGATTTCACACCACTTTTGTGAGCGGCTGGAAAAAGCCACACCTCTCAAACAGAACGTTCAGGAGGCGTCAGCCAACCTTAATATTGGGTAAAAGATCGTTTTTCCCGTTCTACTCCATCATATATCCAGTATTTATTATCATTTATCGGAACTCAGCTGACAGTTTGTTCACCTGAGACTACGCAGTTGGCTAAAAATTTCAGTTACTTTCAAATAAACAACCATAATTTTCAATTTAAAGCCTTAATGGAAGTGCTCATAGTGTTCAGACCTACTTACTGCAGGATAGGAAGTGCACTACATGTCCTAAAGCAGGGGTCCCCAACCACTGGGCTGCACAGAAAGAATAAAAACTTTTTTTGTATTGTTTTTATTTTATTGACATTACATTTACATTTTTTAAAACTGCATTTATTGAATAAAAAAGTAAAAACCTAATGGAAAAAAGATCAATATATAAATTGTAATAGTCAAAATATATATTATGCACCTAATTGTGTTTTGTTATTGACTTGCATGAAACTGGTCGATAGTAAAATTGTCTTGCATGAAATAAAGGTTGGGGGTGGTGCACTAAAGGTTGGGGACCACTGTCCTAAAATATCCAGACATCCCTTCTAATTACAGAATGTAGCAACTAAAGTACACTTCTGTTGTTTGAAAATGTACTTTATAATTGAACAGACCCGACTCGACTCATTGCTACTGTTCAGCTGTGCATTGAGCTGTAGAGTGGAAGAACTCTGATTTTTAATTCTCCTTTTTGGTTTTTAAGTCTTTCCTTTGATCTCATTAGATTTTTAACCAACCAGTTATGATGGAGCTCCATCCAATACCTTTAGGATGGGTTCGAGTGGGGTTTGTGATCCAGAACTGATCCAACATCAGTACCTCAAGAATGCTCTCATGCAATCAAATCATCACAGCAATGTTCTAATGCAATGCCTTCACAGAAGAGTAGAGGCTGTTATTGCCCCCTATTAGTACCCTTGGAAACTTTGTAAACACCTTTTCATCAAATACGACCTTTACACTCACATTCATAAAACTTCATGGTGACCGCATTACTGCTGAAATATATTCAGAAATAGTTGTTTTATTTACTATCAAAATGCACCAGTGAACCACACACGTTTTCTGAGTAATGATGGTAAATCTGAAAAAAATGTTCTGATTCTTTACTCTTCCACAATGAACGTGTTTTATACACACATTTTAGGCCAAACCACCATTTCAAGATCTCAGGCACCAGGTTGGGTATTTGTCAAAACACTTCATCTAATAATGTTGCTTTTAGAGGAACTAAACGCTTCAAATGTCATTTTTTAATTGTCTATTTTGCTTTTATTAGGAGAGGGTGGGTCAAGGGCAGGTTATTACCTACTATTACCTCACTACTTTCATGTTACTGATCTGCTACTGAACTCTATTACATACAATAACAGACTCCTAACCACCATTTGTGTCACTAGTAATTAACTGTAAATTTCTTATCTATAGTACTAATACCTGGCATTTGTTTATATTGCATAGTGTATTTCAAATTGAGTTTTTTTTTGTTTTTACAGATTTTTTACTGGATTTATTAATAATTCCTTTATATTTTATCTTGTTCTTGTCTCTGTGTTCCTGTGCAGTCGTAACAAGCAATTTCATGTGGCATCAATAAAGTTTTCTGATTCTAATTCTGAAGAAAAGACTAATACAAATTAAAGAAATCTCTTTAGACGTCTGGTTCCTATCGCCACCTATTCTGGGTGATTTTGTTTACATTTACATTCGCAGAGTTGTTTTACAAATAATTGGTGGAATTTAGTCACAGTGATGGTTTCTCTGGTAAAGGCCAATCAAAAAGTAACATGTTAGTGTGGTAACATGGTAACATGTTGCTGTGCCTGTTTGGAGGCCTTTTTACTTCTACACCTGAAATAACACAAACTGTACAGTAATCCCTCGCTTTTCACGGGGGTTACGTTCCAAGAGCACCAGTGTGTATAGTAGAAAAACCACATTGTTGTGTTTTCGTAAACAAAAAAAAAAGCCTAAAAATGTCTATTTTTATAGTGTAAACCCTAAAGATGCCCCCAAACATGCTCCCAGAACACTTTCATTTCATTTTAAACTCAGTTTAATGCATTGCCCTTAAAGAAAAGGTAAAGGTAAACCCGTATTCACCTCTTTTAAAGGTAAACCCATCTTTTAATTTAAATTCCCCACCGAGAAAACTCGGCAGGTTGCGTGACAAAAGTATTGGGACACCCGGATTTCAGAAAATAAAACCTGATCTACTCGGACTAAAAATACAAATGAGGGCTCGTTGGAAAGGTCGAACTGTGGAGTTTGAAGTGTCTGAGTGCTTTCCCCGCCGAGATATGCAACTCGGAAGGTCGCGGGACAAAAGTATGGGACGGGTCCCCTTGTGTGAAAACATCCAGAAAAAATATATTGCCACAAAAAAGCAAAAAAGGTGGAGGATATTTGCAGTTTCCGCGGTATTGTGGGGATTTCCACGTAAAACTATAAATTTGGTTCTCAAAAAAAAAAAAAAAAAATCAGCGTGTGACTGAATCCGCGACTCCTGATCCACATAAACTTGGGGATTACTGTATATCATTTACTGATTACTCAACAAAACATTTCAGAAAACAATCATTCAACCTACATCATTCAACCTAATGAATAAATAAAGAATCTTGAGAGAAAGAATTTACCATCAGAAGAGCTCAGGTGATGTTTTCGTCCTGTTATGAGTCACCCACCTTCATCCAAATATGTAACACCTACACTATCAGTTAAAAGTCTTTGCACCCGCTGATATTTTCTACATTTGCATGTTCATCACATAATATTTACTAAAAATACACAATATTCTTTGCTAACAAATACATTTACAGTATCTTTACCATTAGAGTCATTTATTAGCCAGAAAATGACATTTTTTATTATTCAGCACCAACAGTGTTCGATATTTAACGAGCGACTATGTGATGAAACATTTAACAAGTGCATTTAAAGTTAAACCACAGTCTAGAATTTGACTCTGCATCACCACACAACCAGTTACTAGGATGTCAGACATGCACGGTTAGATTCTTTCATATTATAAAGGAAGTTGTTCTAGTTGTTCAGTCAACAACTTTCCAGTGTTTACCATGAATAAAAATCTGCAGTTTATGAAATAAATGGAATAGTGGTAAAAACCTGTGATGCGCAAAAACTTTAGACTGGTAGTATCTGTCAGAAAACAGTGAGACATAGAGCCAATCTGGATTGAATGAAAAAATGAGAAAATGTGGCCCTTAAATGTGTTACACATGGTCATCCTCCCTTATTTAGGTTAGAATGTATCTTTTCTGTTGGAATAAAAAGCACCAGAGATAGAAGTTTATGAAATCAGATATTTATTAAGTATCCCATAACATCACAACATAATTTACAAATTAAATAACTATTTAAAAACGCTACCAAGAAATTAAAATGCGATAAAGTCTAAAATTAAAAAAGGCTAAAATTCCCCTGATGGACTCTTTTCCAGCTATTTGTTCAAGACAGACCATATTTAACCCCTGCCAGAGCGACTCCGTCGTTCACATTTGAAATAAATAGCAGCAAGAACATCTGTAGACGCCGTCCTTCCTTTTAGTTATGAATCTGGAATATATGAAAGAATACAGAGGTTACATTAAAAGCTGCAGGAACACACGGGCAGGTATTGGGATGTTGTGAATGGATGAGTAACTCTCACCTTTCTTCCTCCAGGGTCCCCACGATTTGCGGGAAGGCACGGCTGTTTGGTCCTGGCTGGCTGAGAACTGCTGCAGATGTGAAGAGATGTGAAACAAGTTTATACAGAGTTTCTACTCCTCACTGCTTCAGTGAAAAACAAAGAGCGATTCTGACAGCTTCCACCTGCGTGTCTAAACAGGTGGGAGAAGTCTGAGCTGAACCCTGGGGGTCTGTTCTGGAGGCCAGAAAGAGACCTGATATACTGCAACACATATTTGCTGTGAAGTTTTGAGCCCCACTAAGACTGGTCTCATAATTCATAAACCTTTCAGGCTTAGAAGAATATAAAGTTAAGAAATGACTCTAGTGTGAAGTTATATATATATATATATATTATCTGTATCTCTCTCTCTATCTGTAGTATTTATTTCTTACCACAGCATTTTGTGTTTATAGCATAGTCTTTTTGGAGTATTTTCAGAGTATTTTCTGGTGAGTTTATTTTGACCTTCTTTTATATTTGATATTGTTCTTGTGTTGGAGCATAAGCAACTTCCTCTGGGATCAATAAAGATTTCTGATTCTGATTTTACTAACAACTGAAGTTTCAGTTAATTACACTACTCAGAAAAAGTTAGGGATATTTCACACTTTCGGGTGAAATTTGTGGAAAAACGTAAAATGTTCACACTACAGCGATGTTATATCATGAAAGTGGGGCATTTAAGTAGAAGTATGCAACAGTGATTTCCTCATCTCAAACAATTCACTGAAACAAAAGCCCACAACAGTGGCAAGTATAGCACAACAAAAAATGTCAGCATCTCAGTGACGTGTCATGTGCCCCTGAGCATCAATTACAGCTTGACAACGACGTCTCATGCTGTTCACAAGTCGACCTATTGGCTGCTGAGGTGCGGCGTCCCACTCTTCCTGGAAGGCGGCCCTCAGGTCTTTGAGGTTCTGGGTACAGAGTTATGAGCCTCTACACGGCGACTCAGTTGATCCCTTAGGTTTTCTATGGGATTCAGGTCTGGAGAAAGTGGAGGCCACTCCATTCGAGGTACCCCAGTCTCCAGCAGCCGTTCCCTAATGATGCGACCTCGATGAAGATGAAATTAGGCCCGTGTTGTTCATGCAGGGGCACAATGACTGAATTAATGATGTTATTCAGGTAAAATGAGCTTGTCACTGTACCATTCACAGTGTAGGGCAGTTCTGTATTGACTAGACACGCCTGCCCACACTAACACCACCAAAGGCTTGTCAGTGGCTGATGCATAGTGCTCTCCTTGTTGGCGGCCATCATTACTGCTCAGCGTGAATCGACTTTCATCAGAGCGCAGCACTGAGGCCCACTGGTCCCTCCTCCAGAGTAAATGCTCCCTGTGCCTGGTGGTGTGGTCGTGTACCCGTGCAGGTCATCTAGCACGCAAACCACACTGATGTAAATTGTTTCGATGTAAACAGATATTTTCGTTGCAACCTGCTGATGACATTCTCTGTGACACTTTAAGCTCAGTGACCACTTCCATCTGAGAATATCCTGTCTGAAGCCTCGCAATGGCGAGAACAGCATGACGAGGTTCTAAATGAACCAGGAAATGTATTGGTCGATTCGTGGAACAAACGCCTGTTGTGAAGTTTGCAGTTAAGCTTCTTGTCAGAGAACAGCAAGTTGTGTAAAAAGTACTGAAACATTGAACAGTTGGACGTTTAGGGAAGGTCACTATTAAGTTCATCTGTGAAGGTTGTAGGTTCATCCTGACATTTCACCCGAAAGCCAAATATCCCGAACGTTTTGGGAGTAGTGTATTTAACATAAAAGATAGCATAGTTTTCACACCACGTTTTCAAATTAACTAATGATTTTTAGTTTCCCCGCTCAGAGGAATGAACAAACGGTAATGAATAAATCGTGTCATTAAAAAGTGAGAATAATGTACTGATGAAGGGTTGTTTGACGCATCAGGTTGAGGGTGTTTGTCATTTTGTAAAAAGTGGAGGAAAAAGTTAAATATAAGTACGGAGGCAGTGACGTACGATGCACCAGCCGGTCAGTTTCCTGGACTGAAAACTGATCTGGTTTACAGGTAAACACACCGTTACAACAGCAATCCGCTACAGCTCCCCCGCCTTTTAAAGGTGGTAGTAGTAGCAACCTAGTGGAAAAAACCATTTGCCTCTGAACCCGGTGATCAAAAGTTGCAGGTTCAAACCTCCACTTTCTACCATTGTGTCCTTGAGCTAGACACTTAACCCAGTCGCTCCAGGGGGACTGTCCCTGTAACTAATGATTGTAAGTCACTCTGGATAAGGACCTCGGCCAAATGCCGTAAATGTAAAGGCCTGGTGACGGGCTGCTCTGTGTTCTGTTTGGTTCATTGCATGTTAGGCCCAAAACACACCTCTGAACAATTTAACTCAAACTGTGAAGCACAATGTGCAACATTTCCAAATCCATTTGCCAGTATAACTATTAATTCAGTTAGGATTACTTTTTTTCTGCTGGCAAAATAGCAAAATGGATTTGGAAACATTCATAAATGTTGCACACTGTGCCACAGAGTTTGAGTTAGATTATCAAAATGGAGTCTATAGTCAGTTTGCCACAGGTCAGGTTTTAGGTTGTCCCAGTCAACCAGAAGTGCCATAATTGTGAAATGGATGCATCCAGGAGCAACAGCAGCTCAGGAACAAAAAAGCTGCACCATGAGCATCAAGACAAGACATTCTGTTCATGAAATGGGTTTAGATGGCCAAGAGAAGAGCAAAGAGAACTATGTGCAATGCCAAAGCCAGAACACCGGTTAGAGGGCTCGCTAAACCTGCGATAAACAATAGAGAGTCAACCCGCACCTGTTGGATCTGTTGGATCTCCCTCATGGCCAGCCGGATGGAGGGGTACAGACGGGGGATGGGTCTGCCCTTGTCCATCTCCTCCTCGGCGCTGTCCAGACGCCTGCGCCTGTCTGACACACGCCTTGGCACCGGGGCCTTGTGGGCCTCAGGTCCTGGGTTCTGTCCTGGTGGGAGGAAGAGCCTCTGCAGCTCCAGATGCGCCTTGTCCGGGTCCTCGTAGACGTTCTCTTCAGAGTCAGCACTGCTGCTGTTCAGCATGGCAGGAGCCATCATGGCCTGCAGCTCTTCATAGTCTGGCTCATGATCACATTGCTGTTTGACAACACAGGAGACAAATCAACCAAATCAATACAGCCCATAACCTTCTAGAGTACAAGGAACACCCCCCATGATTGGCTGTTTGACCACACGGATCTTTAAAACACCAGGTGGAGGTTGTTCATCAGAACACTTTGCAAAAAGTGGAGGAAGAAGTTACATTTGTATACAGAGGCAGTGATGTACGATGCGCCAGCAGGTTTGTTTCCTCAAACGAAAACAGTCCAAAGCTCTACCGTGCCTTTTAAAGGTGAGGTGTCATTGCTGTTGGATGGTGCAGGAGACAGGAAAACAAAATCACACCAGGGTCTGTGGCTCAGTGATGCATTCAAAAGAGAGAAGCTCTGAAGAGTCTCATTAAGAGTGGAATGAGCAGAGTCTTAAACTCTGCAGTGTCAACGTGTCTGAACCAAAAGCATTGTTTTGGTCTGAGATGGTGAGTGTGAGAGATAAGCATGGAAGGGAAGCACAAAAGCAACCGCAAGATTAACTGCAAAGGAAATGGTGAGTTTTGAAAAGGAAGCGCTGAGAAGTTCTTTAAACACAGTGTTCTTTTAAATCCACCATGTTTTTATACACACACACACACACACACAGCATAGCATATTTTGTACAGAGTATTTCTGCGCATTTTATTTTAGACTTTATATTTTATATCGTTCTTGTCTGTGTGTCTGTGCAGTCACAACATACATACATAAAGTTTTCTGATTCTGAATAGGGCCCACCTCTCAGTTATTTTTATTATTTTATGGTACATACTATTAAACTGTCTATGACATCTGGTGTCTTAAAATGGGGACTACGTGCAATTATTTTAACGTGATTTTTAAACATTTTGTCTTATATGCTTATTTTGACCATACATTGGTACAGCATTTTATTATGAGTATATAAGTGGATAAGATATGGTTCATCCAAATGTATTTATTACTATCCGGAACTGTTGCTTTTGTTATTTTTAATGCCAAAAGGTAAATAATGAGACCTGACAATTTAACCTCCTGATCGTTTCATGCTCAGAACACCAAACATCAGCAAATCTAAGTGACATACACTTTATCACTAATACATATTAGACCATTAAAGATCATTAATACATCAGGATACCAGATTTTATTAAGCCCAGTCCTGGACTACACTGCAAGTCCAGTGGTATTTAGTCTAGGCTTGGGTTTAGTGTAGTTTTGAGAAAATGTAGTGTTTTCTCTAAATTCAGAATCCTAAACTGTGATTATACCGCAGCAATGGTGATGAGGCTGATACTGTTGATGATGATCCTGAACGCACCTGTCCGCATGGTGACGTGAGAAGCTCCATTAAGGGCTTGATGCCCACTTGTGTGTGGTACTGGACCAGATCAGGCAGAGAGGAGTGTGCCCGGTCTTCACCCAGAATGACGTACTTCCCGTTACTCTGCATCTCGATCATGTAGTGCCGACAGCGGTTGGCACCCCTGTGTTTCAAAAAAGTACTTAGTGAAGGAAAGACAAAAAGAGCTGAAACAAGAACAGACACTTTCTCAGGCTGTGATTTGATGAACTTGGCAGCAGTAACACTTTCCGTCTGACAGCAGTGAAAGGATTACCTGTATGTAAGTGTATATCCTTCTCGACTTTGTCCAACTCTAATCAAAAAGCACCCAAGAGGCTTGTCAATCAAGAGGTCTTCAGCTTGCCTGGAATAAAGGAATAAAAAAAAACATTTTCATCAAGAAGACCAACAGTTTGAAAATAACTACTGAGGTGTGAAGTGACTGCAGGCCTGGTGGTGAAAGTCGCCCCTGTGTTTGGAAGGCCATGGATTAAAACCTTGTTCAAGGTACCGTCCCCACACAACACTCCCCTCACCCTCCCAACCCCCCAACGTCATTGTCACCTCTGCTTCACTCAAGTATGTGGGTTAAATGCAGAGAACAATTTCACACTCTTCACACTTTGTGCTGTGCTGTAAAGTGCTGAAGTTTGTTAATGCATGGTGTGTTAATGCATGACAAATGGACACTTTACACTTTAAAATCAGTGGAAAATATGTAAATGGAGATTTGGCTGACGTTCTTATCCAGAGAGAATAACAATCATTAGTTCGCTTGGAGCAACTGAGGGTTAAGTGTCTTGCTCAAGGACACAATGGTAGAAAGTGGTGGTTTGAATCTGTGACTTTTGTGGTCATTGGGTTCACAGGAAAGTGTTTTACCCACTAGGCTCCTACCACATAAAAACAAACCATAAACAGACAAACCTCCGAGTGATCATGCCGTGGAACCAGCAAGGGAACGTTCCGTTTCGGGCCACCTTGCGGGCTTGAGTCTCTTTGAACCAGCGGATGGTGTTGCTTCTCCTCTTTCGTTTCTCCTTGACTCGCTCCTCATCCACCGGCTGACCCATCAGTTTCATCAGGTCACTGCCCTCATGCAGGTCGTTATCAAACGGAGTGGCCTGCGCAAGATTCGAGGAGGTTGATGATGGAAAATTGGTTTTCACAACTTCTTCACAGAAAACCACTTCCTCCAAGTGGTTCACCAGCCACAACATGGCTGTTTGACACACAAAACTGTCTCTGAATGCTACTTAGAAACTTCTTCACAAACAAGTGTCAGTAAACAAGTCAGAATTATTTGGCTAAGAGATTTGCAATGGTGCAAAGATTAATTAGCTAGGAAAGAAATTGTCCGCAGGCTAATAAATGATGGCGCTTTTCTACTGCAAGGAAACATGCCTTCCCATGAATAAATGTTTTTCCATTACAAAACAGCTAAACTGACTGTGACGCTGCTTTCTGATTGGTCGAAATGTCATAACATGGAAAGAGGCCTCTGTCTTTTACTGCCCATACAAAAAAACAACAATGGACTAACAACTGAGAAGTTGACTAAAGTACAAGCTCGACTGTTTGGGCTGAAGATACATTTCAGAGTTTTCTATAACACTAACAAACTTATCTTTAACACTACAAGAAACACTACAAGATCCAGGGCATCGCTAACAAGTTTGCTGGGTTAGGTTTTATAAATAAAACAGACTACAATAAATAAAAGACCACAATAACAAAAGCAGCTCTGACAGAAAAACTTTCCACTGGTTTGTCTCCATGGACGCGGTTTTGGGGCGATGAGTGGCTCTAAACTGTGGGAAGTACAGCACGGTTCGTGTATGTTTTTTTTGTTTAAAACCTAAAATAAGAAATTTGGGCATTTTTGTTCTTTGTGAGCATTTTTTGTGACACCATTTTTAAAACCCCAGCAGTGGTTATTATTATTACATGTTTTTTAAATAAATTTGATTCTATGTGACACAGGAACACTAAACAAAGAGCATCAACACAAACCAGGAGAACTTCATAATAGGAGTTGCTTTGCCGACAATTTGCCATTTATTGCGCTTCTGGCACGGATCTGTACCGCTCATGTTCTAAAGGTTAATGCCAGGGATGGACTCTCACCTCAAACTTCTTGATGCGTGGTTGGGGTTTGGGCGCTTCGTGGGAGGACTGGACGATTCCGGTGAGAATAGACCGAGGTCTGGGCTCAGGCTTTTTCTTTCTGGGCATAGGAACTGGAGGAGAAACCGGTCCTGAAGGGACATAAGTGAAACACTTCAGTTTCTCACCTTAAGGATAGAGTTGCGCATTGAAGCAGGAGAGAAACAACAAAAAGATGAAGCCTGGAGTAAACTGACCATGGCTGAGGTCTTTGGGATGATTTGGTGAAAAGCCAAGTTAGAAAAAGCAGGAAAGGAAAAATAGTAACAGCAGAGAGTTTTGTTGTCTCACTCTTATTCTCCTGCTCCATAAGCAGACGCCTCTTCCTCTCCTCCTCCTCCTCCAGTTGTTGCTGCTGCCTCCTCATCTCTTCCTCCCTCGCTTCTCGCTCTCGCTGTTCCTGCAGTTTCCTCCTCACCTCAGCCCTCAGGGCCAGGAACATCCTCCTGCTTCGGATCGCACGATAATCTGGGGACCACAGGAGACACATTAAAACACAAAAGATTTTCCTCTGGTCCTGGTTATGTCAGTCATAGTCAGTTCACACTCTCAGTGTGGTGAGAACTTGTTCTGTGACAGTCAGTCACTGTCGCTTTAACTAGACTGTGGAAACCTGAACGAGAACCTGCTGCTATTCCTGTCATGATCACAAAATGTTTGCTGATGATTAATTATACTATAAACAAACAAAAATACTTGTATCTAACAATTTAATGGTAACTTGTGTTCATTTTTTTGCAAGGATTCACAGTATAAACCAAAAGTCACCAAACTGACTGATTCCCTGACAACTAGCCCTCATTGCTGGGGATATAAAACCCTTTGGAAGATCAACAAGGATTTATTAAATGATAAATCATATTGTATAACTCTGTTTACAGTTATTTCTGTCAGGTTTATGAGATACGATCACTTTTGAAAAATCACAATTTGATTTCATTTTTATTTAACTCAAACTTCAGAACAGCAGCGTATAGAGTTTTTACAAACCAGTACAGAGAACATTAGGAATGTCTCCAGACTTCAGAAGAGCTAAACCAGCTGTGCTCTCCTGGGCGGAGGGCTGTGTGAACAGCTCTGGTTTTTAATGTATATTACAGAAGAGGACGAGTGAAAGAGGGAGATCAGTGAGGGAAAGCCTCCCGGAGCAGTGCTTTATGGTGGCATGTTTAAACAGGGAAATAAGAAACGAACTGGCCCGGACTCAGTGACACGCTGTAATTCTGTTCTTCATTGTGTGATGGGGTGCTGTTTCTTTTGAAGAACATCCAACATGAATGAATAAACAAAGGTCTGACTTTGAGTCTAAAGACATATATAAGGATAAAACCTTTGTTTCAGGTTGAATCATGCCCTTTCGTGAGTGTGTTTTCCTCCAGGTTCGCCCGTGTGCTAACGGAGCCCTGTGACGAGCCTCAGGCACAAACGATAGAAGATGATTCACAGCAGATCTCGGAGTTGGCAGGTGAGCTTTTGTGAGAATCGGCTGTAGTTCTGATGTGCGTTTATTGAACAGCTAAAACAAACACTAGGTTAATTGCCACTCACTCTTCTGAATGACGACAGCTGCCCTCCCCAGCCTCTCCAGCAGACGAGCCAACTCTTCTTGGTGCCAATACTTAAAAAACAACCGGGACGACCTGAAAAAGATAAGGAAAACACCCATCCTTCAACAAGTCTCACATGTCCCTGGGAACGAATTTTCCCCATCAGAGCTGATTTCACGGAAAAGGGGAGACTGAATTAACGAACATGAGAAGCATTAATCTTAAATGCCTCGAGGACCCTGTCTGCAGTGGAAGTTGATGGCTATTAAAGTTGATGGCTATTAAATCCATTTCATTCATCAATATGTCCCACACACTGCTTTACGATGTTTTGAGGTGTGTGGGCATGTAAAAGTGAAACCTACCCGCACTTCCAGCCACGCAGCTCGGTGGTATTGAGGATGGATATGCAGCTGAATGAAAAAAAAAAAAAAAAAAAGAGAAAACAAGCACATAAGGTCAAATAAAAATGTACAATACTGTGCAGAGCCTAATCTAGAGCAATCCCTCATTTCTTGATATTTTGCTCTGAATCACCTTATTGCTGCAAAAGTACTATTTGATGTTTGTCAAACTGTCTTATCTTTAGCACTGGGTAGATTAAACGAAAGAAACGGGAACAAATGTTTTACTGCAACAGCCTGCATAGTGTCTAAAGATACAAGGAGCCTAGATAAAGGAGTTCCCACCACTCAGCATTCAGCACCACCAGTATACTGATCACCGCCTGATCATCTGGAATCATCTGCTCCT
>JBBPCY010000035.1:13457831-13476615 GCA_037974405.1 Brachyalestes nurse
GTTCAGGGACTGGACTGGAAATGAGAGTCTTTGAAAGTCCTTCAGGAAGCCTGGAGAACTGTTCCTCAAGACTACATGAAAATACAAGAAAGTAGGATCTTTGGAAGGAAAATAAAAAGAAATAAGGGGTGACTCAAAACTGTTGCACAGTACTGTAGCGTTTCCAAACATCTGGTCACTGTGAACAATCCTGACCCCATAAATTTCTCTAGAATGGAGAATTTCACACCAGACCACAAGGAATTACTTTGTTTTCTAGTAAAATTATATTAAAATGTAAAACATGTTTGATGTAAAAAGTATAATCATTCCTTTTTAATTATCACTTATTCACCCCCCCCCCCCAGCATCTAATCAAATATCACAAGCGGAATAAACACAGCAGAGGGGAGGCCGTGGCACAGATGTGATGACACACTTGTTTCACATGAAGTTTTATTTTTTTTTAATCTTATAAGGATAGACTTACATAATAATTATAAAAATTACTTACAGAATTAAGTAACAGGTTTTAAAATGTGTTTATACTTCTAAATGCAAATAAAATGAACTATCTACAATGTTTAGAAAAAAAAAACGCAGACCAATAGAAGCCATTTACGTGGATGAGAACGTGGAATCTGATCTATACATGTTTCTGCGACAATCATCAAATTGCACTGTTCTTCTTTTCTTTTTTTGAAACAAAATAATCAAAGAGCAACAGCATCTCAAAGGGATCATATTCGTGAATCCGTTCTCTTCACGGAGGGGAACGTTCTGCACTGATATGTGGGATCATTAGCGTGAAGTTTTACCCACACCTCCACACACACACACACACACACACACACACACACACTTACTCACTTCATATACTGGCTTTGTTCTCTGTATTAACAGTTTCTTCCCAACCAAGGTCTCATCTTCCCTGTTAGTGTTGGAATTCTGGGAATTTTAATGCAGTCCATCCAGGCCGAAGATCTGAAGATATGATCCCTCAGATGCTGTGTAACACTGGTACCTTGCCCTTCAAAAGTTGGCACGCCACACAGAACACCAGTGCATTTGATCTGATCGAGCATAGTAAAAAATAAAATACCTTTTTCTTTTTTTTTCTTTTTTTTTTTTAAGAAATGAGAACAAAATCGGGGGGAAAAAAAACACAAAAGAAAATAAACAAATTCACAATTAGCAACACAATAAACTTTCTTTTTAGGGAACAAAGGACCGAAATAAAAAGACAGGTACACATGCATCACACTAACACACAGTTACAACTCTACTCATATCATGCAAAAAGAATGGCCTAGCGTTCGTAATTTTTTTTCTTTTTTTTTTCCTCTTTGTTTCAATTTCCCACGTCGACCTGACATCAAACACGGTACAATACTACAGTAGGTAAATGTAAATAAAAGGCCAATCCATCGAACATGTCTTTTCCGAATGTCCGTTTGCATAATAACACGTCCAAATGCCACTGATGAGACAGAATCCTATTATAAACAAACAAACAAACAAAACCGGACTTAAGTACATGTAGCTGCAACAGATATTTGGGGGGTGGGGTGTGTGTACAGTTATGTTACAGGGCCTGCCATCTCCCCTTTAACTGATACAACCCACCAAGGACACCGACCCCCCCCACCACTGTAAGAATCCATTTTTTTTGGTAAGCTAAGCAGGCCGCCTGCCTTAAGGTCATAAGGTCAATACTGGGAGAAAGGAAAGTAAAAAAAAACCAATGCGAAATCACTTCCACTGTTACCGTAGCGACGAGGACGCGGTTTTCTTCTGTGCATATCAAAAGCGAGATATGTGACCGCCGCAGCCGAACAGAAAACAGAGGGGTGGGCTGTAGTGGGCCGAACACTCATGAGTGAGGAACGTGAGGTAATGAGAAACACGTGTGGCTGCATGTGTGTGTGTGCGCGCATGTGTGTGTGTGTGTGTTACTTTAAACATCGTAACATTCCTGAGAGGGGGCCCTCAGGTCACCTCGTACACACAGATCTGTTGGGAACATACAAAACAATGAAAAGACCGGAAGCAGACAATCAAACAGCGAGGCACGCACATTTAGACACAAAGTGAGCAAAAAAAAAAAAGATTAAAATCTCAAAAGGCTAATTGTTTTAAGAACCCTCTTACTCATCAAATACCATCTGCGGGTTGTAAAGATTGCAATGCATGTCCTGAATACTTTTGAATTATTATTGCGTCAATTTTGTTCATCAGAATAATTAGAACGGTCAGTTCACTGAAATAAGGGGCCAATTTTCCAAAGTTGCCCTCTTGAAACCGAGATCGGAAACTTATATCCAATGGCACAAACTGTTTGACGTTTGTCATAATGAAAAAAAAAAACAAAAACAAAAAACAAACAAAAAAAACCCCACACATTTATATATATGTTGGATCTTAAAATTTTAAGACAATTTCATATTTTCAGAAAATCATCCATGTATACCGTTACATGAAAGTAAATACAAAAATCGCAGATACACTCAAAACGCTGTAAGTACATAAGCTATAGCTGTGCGATAGCGGAATTTCACGAGACGTATATAACAAGCTTTAAACGAAGCTTAAAAACGCTCATTTGTAAATAGCTTTTAAATAAGTGACTGAATGTTCCAGAAAGAAAACAAACAAACAAACGATAATCAAGTGCTCCAATCTTTCATAAAGGTCAAATGACATTAGTGCTTAAGATAATTCACCGATAAGCTGCATTAGCATTTAATCATGTGATAAGAAACCATAACAAAAATAAAATAAAATTAAAAAAAGGCAAAAAAGCTGGTGTGCACACTACAAATATACATATCATCTAACAAACAGATGATGAGTACAATTCGTAGTTGAGTGTGAAACGACTTTGAGGGAGAAAGTGAGACGGTCGGCCCCACTGCTAGGCTCTGCTGGACTTCACAAGAGTGGAGAGAAAAGAAGAAGAAGAAGAAAAAAAGAACTTTGGGGGACATGTAAAGGCTGAACTCCTCATGGAGAGCTGTAACAGTCACATATTCTGTCAGTCATCAAACCGCCCGATTCGTCCCAATTCAAAAACGGAGACCACGTTAACTTTTGAAGGCTGATTCGGGCACTGCCCCCTTATGCTAGTGGAAATGCCGTATGCCCATAAACTTCACTGGTTATCAACAGGAATGAACAATACTAAAAGACAACCATTTGAATATTAAGCTACTGTTGTTTAGGGAACATCATGTTAAACACAGCTATCCCTTCATCTGAAAATCAATAAAAAGACACTTAACTAGTGGCAATCCAAGGCTCCAGTGAAATATCCGTCGCCGCGTCTCCTTTAGGTGGTGCAAGAAACGTCCCGCGAGAAGTTTTGGCAGAGTTTGTGGATCACGTCCCGAGTCAGTCTCCTTCTCTCCTCCGCTACCTAGGTTCCCTCCCTCGCTCCTATTGGGCGCCCGCCTATGACGTTTTCACTAAGTCGTACACGTAAATGTGAAAGTCGTCATCGAACTTGATGAAATACACGGAGGGCTTGGCCTCCACCTGGTGGATGACCATGCCAGTCCGTTTCGAGCCGTCCTCTTTGGCGTACTCCACCTGCTTCCCCACGAGGCTGTCCACTACCTCTCCGGGCTCCCGCTCCGCCGGGGGAGAGTCATCTGAAACACATGGCGAGAAACGTTAGTCCTAAATCAGGAGCAAGAACGAGGAATGTAACAATAATGGTGGGACAATCTGACCAAGATCAAAAAATTCAATCAGCAGAAGCCTCAGCACCCCATCAGACTCTATGACGCATCCCTCCATCACACAACCATACAATAAACTGGGAGATCATTATGTGCATTATTATCTTATTATTATATGTAACAGTCTTGCCATGTGCAATATTGTGCAATTTTATTATTTCTTATTATCGCGTGTTAAAAACATGATTACGTGCAATAGTCTTACCATGTGAAATTTCACTACTTATATCAATATTACTGATCTACTACTGATCTCTATTACGTGCAACAACAGACTCCTAACCACTATTTGTGTTATTCGTAATTCACTTAACTGTAAGTTACTTATCTACATTATTTATACCTGGCATTTGTGTATAAACCATAGTGTATTTTCATATTGAGTTTATACTGGATTTTTAGACTATATTTTCTATTGTTCTTGTCTCTGTGTGAATGTGCAGCCATAACAAAAGCAATTTCCTCCAGGATCAATAAAGTTTCTGATTCTGATTATCCTCCTCCAACAGTGGTGTCACGGTGGTCTCTAAGGATTTCTTAAGCTTGAAGTCTGGGAAAAATCCCTTCCTGATCTTGAAGGTGGGAGAAACTTCTGAAAAACATCTGCTTTCAGAGGTATTTTTTATTGGGGTAGGGGGTGGTTGTTGTGGGAAATGTTTTATATTTTTTGAAGGAAATCAAAAAGCTTGGAGGCCAAATATCTAATAGCAGCCACATAACTAACAGGCGTCTTCAAACCATTATAAAAGAGGATTACTCAAATGACCTGGATGAGTGTGACAAAAAGCTCAAATTTAAAAGTCAGCCAGCAAGCTAGATATCCTAAATGTTTACATACCCTACCTTAGTTTGGTTCCGTTTTATTCGTTTTATTACTAATTTGGTACCCATTTATGGAAAGTAGACTGCTGTTTTTGTGATGGCACAATAACCAGTGCACAGTACCACGCAAAAGCCTTGAGCAACCCCTCATTTCTTTAGATTTTGTAGGAAAATGAGACAGTAGGTCAAAGCAGTGATTTACTGCAATATGTGCAAACACACATTTGAATACAGTTTAAACACATAGCTTTAAAGTCAGAGTTTGTTCTGAGCTCAGAACTCTCTCAAAAAGCTTTCCCATCATTTCTTTAAGTGTCTTCAGGAACAGTTCTCCAGGCTTCCTGAAGGACATTCCAAAGCTGTTCTTTGGATGTTGGCTGCTTTTTGTTCCGTTTTCTGTCGAGATGATCCCACACTGCTTGGAGTCATCTCGACAGAGAACAGAGCATTAATATCTGGGCTTTGGGGAGGCTGATGTTGGATCATGTTTCTATCCAGGTTCTTTGACTGCATTATCAGTGTTTGGGATTGTTGTGATGAAAAAATGAAGCCATTGCCATTCAGATATTGGTTTTGCAGGGTGGCTCCTGACTTTTGCACAGTACTGTACATGACCCTTTTCAGCCTGCAATATTTCAGCTAAAGTGAGGACCACACCCGACCAGGCTGCCTTTTGAAAGGGGTATAATAAGATAGGAGAAGATAAACCTTTATTTGTCCCACAAGTGGGAAATTTGCTTTGTTATGGCAGAAAGTGGACAGTACAAAGGTAAGAGCAGCAACAATAATACAAAAAACCAATAGAATAGAATAAAATACTATATCAACAGTACAGTATAAAATGTACACTATGACAGAGGAACGCCAAGAGAACAGAGCTCAGTTACAACAAGCTAACATTTAAAGGTAGCTACCAGGCTAGATACCCTACCTCTGTTTGGTGCACTTTCATTACTTTTCTCAAGTTAAAAACTTGCCTCTGTCCAGTAAAATGGTTTTCTGTTACTTCGTTTGACAACCTAGGTAAAAGTTTTACTAATGGAACTAGGTTATATTTATTAGTCTACAGTTCAGAGACTAGGCCAGCAGTCAAGAATGGTTGACACCAGAGATAAAGTGCCACTTTTAAGAAACAGATGTTTGAATGTAACCCTTAACATTCATGCATTTAGGTCTTTGCTTTAATATCAACAAAATGACTGAACTTCATGTTCTGTGTGAAAAGTGCTCTGCAAATAAAGTTCTTATGTTACTGCTGTTGTCATGCTTAATATGTAATGTATGCTGGATGTTGTAATGATATTAATAATATTGATGAACAGAAACATGAAAACAATAAAATGATCAGTTATGAAAAATCAATGAGGCTGAGCAACAAAATGCTTTGTGACAAAATCGTACATAAACATATTAAACAGCAGTTTTGTCCTGGAATGTCCTTTTAAGATCTATTAGAGAAGTCAAGGAATATCGGATATGTTCAGTGAATATAATGTCAGAGTAAGCCTCCAAAACACATACAGCTCAGCCCATAGCTTGAGAAAAAAAACTCTACATAATATTGCATTCAAAAGGGCAAAACCAATCACACATCAATACATTAAGCCAAACAAACTCACTTGAATCTGGCATGATCCTCAGGTCTCCATCCTTGTAGTCATCAAGGAGCTGATACATGTAGAGGACGGGGTCTTTTTCGTAAGTGATATAAAACCATGTGTTCATGATCGGCGCTCGGGCCAACACCATGCCCCGCCACTCATCTTTTGAGCCTTCTTCAGTCTCAAACATATGCTCCACGGCCTTGCCTATCATAGTGTCAGCCAGATGGGCATCGCTGATGCGTGTGGAAGCTGACGGGTGGAGAAAAACAACATAGGTGAAAAGAAGATACAGTGAACTGTATTTACAAATTCATCTCTACAGAATTTAAGAAACAATTGTTTTTGCTTCTGTGGTCAACTAGACTTGTTTGAGGTTGCTTGCTATCTCCTAAGTGACTGTCTTGCTGTGGAGTTAACTTCTTTCACCTTGAAGTAAATTGCCAGACAGGTCTGATACCTACTACAGTACTGTGCAAAAGTCTTGAGCCACCCCTCATACTTTGCTTTGAATCGCTTTGTTGGTGCAAATATATTATTTTATCCCTGTCAAGACTTTTGCACCGTACTGTATATAAAGCCAGACACTCTAGTATCTCAGTGCTTCGGTGGCCTCCTAGAGCTGTTTAGCCTGTATGAAGTTACTTGTGATCTTTTAAGTGTCTATCTTGCTTGTGGTGTTAGCTACCTTGTTGTTGAGTTTGCTAAGTCTTTTGTTTTAGAACTGTTTTCAGTAGCTTGCGAAGAAGTCCCCAGATGAGTCCTACCTAGACGGTCCGGCAGGACTTCCAGCCCCTGCACCCGCTCGTCCTTATGCAGCTCCAACCCATACACGCAGTCGAAGCCATCATACTTGATCAGGTACAGCGACGGGTTGACGGGTACTTGGTCTAGCACTGTGCCCTTCCACTGGGAGGCTGCTCCACTGCCCTCCTTCCAGATGTGCTGAATGCGGCAGCCCACTATGTTCCGCCGGGGCTGGGACACCTTGGTGGGCCCGACGCTGCTCTTGTGTTTCCTGCACAAATTATATTCAGTCGCCACTGTGAAACTAAGCTCCTGAAAATCCACTGCGACCTTGAGATTTTGCTGTCTGCTGCTGGAAAGAGAAACTCTCCCTCACCACGTACTGCAACTGGCCAGGCCTTTAAATCATACAGATCCTACACCACATGCAGGCATATGTACAGATGCTCAAGATGATTAATTGACATAAAATAAACTGCAACTCTTTGCAAATGGTTTATCACCTTGGTTTGGAAACTTACTTGTGTGAATTCTTTTTCTTCATCATATTTGCAGACACACCCGGGTGTCCTTGAGTAAATAAATAAAAAATAAATCCACACAGACATTATAAAATATCTCTGATAAACAGGATCTCATATGAACAACACAAGAAACATTCTCCAAGTAATTTCACCTGCATCAGCTCTGGATCTCTGGCCCGCGTTCTTCCCGAATGGGGTCTTCATTCATCTGGATGTAGGGGAGCAGCTTCGCTGCCGGACTAGGGTGAAAATATCGATTGTACCCTTTCTGATGAATGAAAGAGTAAAAGGGGCTTCAAATGAAAGGGGAACCGATTACAGTGCGGGAAAACACTGACATGTAATCCAGTGGTGCCGCACCAGCAGACGGAAACTTGGTTTAAAGCCGACAGCTGGGTTATCAGCAGCCCACACAGGGCTCTGCCAGCGGATGGCTGTCCAGTCTTTTACAATTGGGCAAGGGCTTCAAAAACCTACAAAGTGAAGAAAAACAAGAACAGGACATAATTATTTTTTACCACGAAATAGCATGGGTGGACACTGATTGTCAAATTTTTTAGACTTCAGTGAAATCTTATGAGGCTTTTGCACTGCTACAAGGAACCGCACTGTACTTTCAACAAACTTTTCCGTTACAAATAAAGTGACCTGTACCCGAGCCGCTCGATGGCAGCGCTAAAAGAGGGCCGCAGTCGAGCTGCTTTGTTTTTACTGTCCATGCAAAAAAAAAAAAAAAAAAAAAAATCAACAATCCAAACTAACAATTGGGAAGTCAACGAAGTACACGCACTACTGCCTGTTTGGGTTGAAGATACATTTCAGTGGGAGGTTTTAGCTCCATTAGGTTTTAAATCACATGGCTAAACAACAATGAGAAAAAAAATTAAAACCTCAAACATGACTATAAAAAAAAACATAATAACAAAAGTGGCTCTAAATGAAAAACTGGTTAGACTCCATGGACATGATTTTGGAACAACGACTGGCCATAAACTGTTGGTAGAGAATATACCGAGCTGAGATTACGCTGGAAAATCGAAGTTCCATTCCATCGCGGTACGGTTTAGGTAGATAAACCTTTATTAGTCCCACAAGTGATACATTTGCAAGGTACAGCACGGTTCCTGTACACCTACGGAAAGTGTCATTATTTACCATAATTATTATGAATTAAAGTAAATGTATACCCTGATCAAAATTAGCTACAGAGGATATTTTCATGCGTCCTGCTAAGCAAACATCTCTGGACATCATTGATTTTTAATTAGACCATCATGAAACCCTTAAAGAAGAAGCCATTTCTCAAACTGATTCCTTATCTCTCCTCATTGCTGCCTTAGAGATGCAGACTCTGTGAGCTAACACTGAAATCAAACACACATTGACATGAGACATTCATTATTTAGTCAGCGAAGTCGAAGCTGTTGCATAACGCATCAGGATCGTTCTACACGCGAAGGTAGCCAACGGCTAGCGTAGCGTTAACCTTTCACACAAGACAGACAACTGCGGTCCAGCAGTGGTCTGTTCGGCTGGCTAATCAAATCTGAACTCGCCTGATTTTAAGCGCAAGAAAAACAGAAGATAAGGGACAGATATGGAACATGATGCTCTCTGAGTTAACCTGACCAGACAGCCTCCCTCAGAACCAGTTAACATATTTAAAGAGAGCTGCAGCTCAAGCTGGCCGAGACGAACCTTAAAAAACAGATCTGGAGGAGAAAAAAAAATCATTACAAACTGCAACACCCTTCGGCAAAAATGACAGAAAAGAGAGAGAAAAAACATATTAGTATCTAAAGGGAACATCTTCACTAGGCCACTTTACTGAAGCCAAATGAACACGTTGGACGAGTGAAATTGAAAAATGCACATAATTCACATCATCATGACCGAAGTCACACTGCAAGGAACCCCAAAACGAAAGAATAACCCTGCAGTCCTCCATAACAGACATCAGATATTCATTAGCGACTGAACTCAAATCCTGGAGATGCTGTATACTCTGCAGAATTCAGCTCAACCTGATAATTAACAAATCAATCATTTAGTAGCAAATATACCTTTCATATTTGGTAATGGCTATGAATAGGGACATTATAGGCAGAATTATGGACAGAAACCTCCTCCAGTAAAGGCTTGACACCGTAACATTATAAGATCCAGCTGAAAATCCCAGACATTAAGGCTCTGATGGATCATGAAGCTTCTTACTGCTCAAAAACATGAGACTTCTGGAAATAAACAACAAAATTCATGATTCAGTTCCAGACCATTGTAAATCACGGCTTTCCGTTTCACAGAATTCTGAACATTCCTCGCTTTTTAAATATAGTTTGATGTGGCATGTAAACACTGTTTACTTATCAGTCCATGTATGGAAACTAGACTGAAAACAGTCCACTGCTTTTGTGATGTCACAACAACCAATACATTTGTATACATTCCAATTTTCAGTCTATAGTAGTTCAGCACAATGTGATGAGGGTTTCCAATGAGACAGTGAAGCTGATCGGAAAAGAGCTCATTCACAAATGAATCTTATAATTCATGTATATATAAATATAAATCTTATAATTCATGTATATATAAAAGGCACAGTAAACAAAAACAGCCTGTTTAAATCTAAGGGATAAAGAGATTACAGAAAATGGTGATATAAAACTGAATGATGACTGTTTTCAAGGGCCAAACCCACGACAATGTCAGGACCTGAAAAATTGGCCCTTTAATGTTGATATGGTCAGTTTATTACAGCACTTGGTCAGTTTATTACAGCACTTGACATCACAAAAGCATGATACTTGAAACAAAAGTTTAAATACTCTAACCACAACCCAATTTGTTAGCCACAAGCTAACAGGCTATACATGATACAATACAGGCGCTTTCTTGCTGCTCCTTTTTATTTAATCTCCTCTTGTAATCCAGACTGAACAAAACCACTTTTGCATGCAGCGATGCTAACTGATCAGTAAGAAAAGGTTCATGCATTATTCTCTTAGATAATATCCGGTGGGACACAAGGCTAAATCAAGCGAGTGACAACCGGAACACTTGAGAACCATCAGGATCTAAAAGTTATGGCTGGAACAAGATAATAAGTGAAGCCAACTTGTCTCTTTCTGATGATGGTCTTTTGATGACCTGACTGAAGATGAAGCTATAGCATGAAACCCAGCATGAAAACAATCAGCGAGATTCCCACATCATGACAGAAAACCAGCAGTCTGAAGCCTGGCTGACAGCAAAACCACCCCTGACAAAGCTGACTTACACCAATTTTTAAACATTTCTGAAATGTTAGATCATTAGAACATATATCAAAGTCATTCTAGATAATCTTAGAGAATTGTTCATAGTGGTGGTGAATGGAACCAGACATCATAAAAAAAGGGTAGAACATGGTTATGAATGTGTGGCTCGAGTCCTGAAATGTTTTATGATATTTATATGAGAATGTTTTGGTCTAAGTTTTTCTTTTCAGATTAATCTCTATTTCACCATAATCAACAATGTAAATAATTCAGTTCTCTGCAATGAACCATTTCACGTCAAAACAAAGAGTGAATCATTGCCAAAAAAAGATAGTGAGAAAAAAAAACATATGCTGAATTCCTCTTCAGGTTATCTTATGGTAGACCATGACCTTCGAGGGGGGGGGGTGGTCAATTTTCCAATTTCAGGTTCCACATAACAGCTAACCAGTCGCCTGTAGTTGATCTAACACTGACAAAGTCCATCCAGGTATCGCACAACACATTCACAACACTGAAGCAAATGAAGTATTACGTTCAATACTAATTACACTGCAATATACTAAAAATTAAACAAGCAATCACACAAAGGAAAACCCCTCTAATCTGAATATGCTATTCCCTTTAGTTCCTTTTAGCAGTGAGGGAAAAAAGCATATTAGCTTGTGGCTAGCAAATTATTTTTAAATATTTATCTTTTATAATGTTGACTGTTGACTGTCTCGAAACATTTTTCAATACAGTGAGAATAGCAAGTCCAAAAACGTGCCTTATATCAATTTTCACATTGAGGATTTAACATTATCAAAATATTAAATTATTGCAGTATTAGTGTTTCACTAAATCTCAGCCCGAAACCAGTTTAAAACGTTCTTTCTTTTCTCTCACTGCTCTGATCTTTATTCATCTCAGATCATCAGATCTACCATAATATCCAAAAGAAAACTTGGATGGGTTATAAACGAGCCTGATCATCTGAAACATATCTTAGTGATCAAATTCAAGTCTCAAAACCACCAAAGTCTGACAGTTTTGAGATCGTTTTTGCTCCTTATTTCTCCTAAAGGGGGGTTAGGAGAAACAAGTCAGACTTCAATGATGTCTAAATAAGATGCTTCATTTCTAATGAGACAAAGAAAAGACTGTTGTGAGCAGTAAAATCTTCCTCTGGGCCCACTCGTCCCCTCACTCCGAGTTAATGGACCAGTTCATCAGTAGAGGTGATCTGACTGGCGGTCAGGAGGAGAGGGGCGGCTGGGGGCCCCTCCTCCCTCCCCAAACACACACACACCACCAGACATCCATCACCTTCAGCCGCGTTTAGGGGGTGTAATCTGACCGGGGGGTCTTTATTTTCCCCTCTCTGACTGATGTTTCAGTCGTTTTAACTGGGGGAGAGAGAGACCGGCTCTCCTCTTGCTTCAGTTCGGAGAGGAGGCTCTTCACTGCGGCGGGATGATCTCAGATCAGCCTGGTCGCCGTCCAGCGCGTCTCCTGCCAGAACCGAGGCGGCTGAGGGGTGCATAAGAAACGGGGGGTACAGTGAACATTGACAGTTCACCTCACGATATCTTTTAGGGCTTTATAGAGCCCACAGTCACACCACCAGATCTCCGAGCTCCTCTCAGAGACTCGGGAGAAATGTTCTAGAAGGCTTCGGGCCAGCTAGCCGCGCTAGCTCGAAGAAGAGATTCTGAAAAAATGACAGAACAATAGTGATAAAACCATAGCGATAATAATAAGCACGGAGGCTCGTTTTCGGTGCAGAAAAATCCTAATGAGATACCTGTCATCATCATTAGTAACAGAACATCCCTGTTTTGGTGGGGGGGTCCTCAGGTAGCTAATGCAGGCTAGCAGATGCTAATATATGGAGCTAATGCTGCGGCCCGGCCCGGAGACTGCAGGGCGGGCACGGGTCCCAGAGAAGGGGGACAGAGACAGACCACCGCGGGGTGGAGCAACAGACAGAGCCGCAGAGGAAAGACCCACAGCCGTTGGACCAGGAGAGAGGAGCTGTTTAGGGAGCTAGTCCGAGTCAGCCATGTTTTCCTCGCTATTATTTACAGTCCCGCAGCGGAGCCGAACAAAGAGGGGGCACAGACACTGAGACATAGAGACATGGAGACATAGCCTCCTCCTGAAACACAGCCTCCTCCTCACACAGCCTCCAGCCACCACAGCAGCGGGGGCAGAAAAACAGCAATGTCTGCATCCAGCCCTGGTAACGTCTCCCCTTCCAAACAAAAACACCTCTGTTCTCCTCTGCACCCACACCTCTCACCCTCTCAGCCCCCCAACATCTTCACCGCGGCCTCCGCCAGCTTACCCTCCTCTTCTTTTAAGTGGGAAAAGCGTTAATACCACGCTGCGGGGGGAAAATCCTCCGGTCCGGTTCGCTCTCCCCCCGGTCCTCCGTCTGATCAGCAGGAGGCGGCCCTGCCTTCCCCTCCCCTCCCGCTCTGCCAAAAACTGCTCCGCCGTTGGCCGCGTCCTGGCGCAGCGGGCCCAGCCTTCCTGCCAAATAGTGAGGCGGTGTGCATTTTTTCCAGCAGCTCCAAACTTGAGGGCAAAAAATGTGCATTTTTTTGCGCAGACACTGCGACAGGGTTTTTTTTAAACCAGTACTTGCCCCCAGTACATACTCATTTAAAACCTATTCTGCAATATTCATTCATGGAGTATGGCTTTAATCTCTCTGCTCATTCTTCTAACACTGATTTCAGACTTGGTCCTTTCACCTGGACATCACTGCAAATGCTGTCTGGGAAGAAATGTTGGTTATTTAGCGATTGAGACCAGGGCTGCACAATAGCACAAATATAATAAAAGTGTGTAAATGTTGTTAGTTTTAAGATGTGTATTCACTCAGTCATCTGTACAGTCCACAGGAGGAAATGGTTTCAAAACAGTGTTAGTGATGTCACAAAACCAAAACATTTACATATACGTTCTAATTCAGTCTATTACTGTTTAGCCTGAAGTTGTAAGTTTTTGAATGAGCTAATATACAGGAGAGCCAATCAGAAAAGAGATATTTTACATTGTACCTTCTCATTCTCCTAACACTGCTTCCAGACATTGTCCTTCAATCTGGGCATCACTGCAAAAGCTGTCTGTAAAGAAATATTAGGTGTTAGTGCTTGAGACCAGGGCTGCAACATATGGCCAAAATACTAGTACGATTTTATTGCTACATCTTATGATTGCTATGATTGCAATACATTAAAGGGCCCATATCATCACTTTTCTAGAATTTAAAATGCTTAAAGTATGCAAATGTTGTTCATTTTAAGATGTATATTCACTCAAAACATAGTGTTTGTGATACCATAAAACCAGACCATTTACATGCTTGTTTAACAAACAGAGGTTGGAAAATAGTCATGTAAGAATGACTCACCTGGAGTTGTGACTGGTTAGAGTCCCATTTGCATATTGCAGCCATTTGTGATATCAGTATTACAAGTCCAATACTGTGATAATAAACAGAATATTATGCTGTAATTACCAGTATAATTTCAGTGCTTAGGAAATGTAGGAGTGAGGCATTTCGTTCGGAGGTAATAACTAGGGATATGCAATATTGTAGTTATATCTGTGGATAAAAATACAAAACAAGATTACACTTGACAATATTACAAACTGATATTTGACAGAAGAGCAGAATGTTTCAGTGATGCTGGGCTGCTGTGGGGGGGCACAATGGTCTGGTGGGTGAGAAGGTTGTGGGTTCAACTCCCAGGCGAAGGCCCGTGGGTTCTGCATGGAGTTTGCATGTTCTCCCTGTATCTGTAGGGGTTTCCACTGGGATCTCTGGTTTCCTCCCACAGTCCAAAATTACGTCAGGCAAATTACAGAAGCTCGATTGCCCCTGTGTGTGTGTGTGTGTGTGTGTTTGTGTATATATATCTACCCTGTGATGGGTTGGTGACCTGTCCAGGGTGTTTCTCTACCTCTCACCCCTATGAATGTGCCCCCCTGGTTCAGGTTAAGTGGTTCAGATAATTGATGGATGGGCTACTTTGCTATTATTCATTTTGTAATCATGTAGATATTACATAATTCTTTGTAATTATAATTCATCCAAATCGGCCCTCGATTCCCGTAACTGGTCATCCGTAGAAATAACTGGTTTTAAATGGTTGACCTTGCCTTGGTCATTGCTGTGTTTAAATTTGTACAGAATCATAACGAGCTGTTTTTGCTTTGTAAATGCCAACAGTGACAAAATATTACAGGTTTAGTTTTGACTTGGATTGTTCAGGGCCGGGAGTGAGACACTTTACACCAATTGTTATGCTAATAGCTGGACAGAGGTTACAGCCACAATAGAAACAAGTACCCATGAACGGCACAGCTTTAGCATGAATATCATGTAATAAAGCACACTTTATATGGCCTTAGCAACAGTATTGTTGGAGGATCGGATTGCGGAACAGGACTGGCTGCAGTATGTGCAGGTCTAGCAATGATTAGCTTTTATGTTTGGGGTCAATTTGAGTAAATCTGAGTATAACATGAAGGTTTGCACTACAGGCCAGAAGTTCGTGCCCACCCTTGATTAAAAAAAACAACTACTATTAAAAAGTATTACAAAAAAACTTTAGAAAAACGTAAAACAGATGTGACTGGTTTTCTGCATTAGTAGCACATTATTTAGCCACAAAAGCTCAAATTATTGGTTTTTGGTTTATCAGGTTCATGAAAAAAGAAAAGTATTAGAAAAAAGTATCACTCAAGTCTTCAACATCACACAGTTCCTTCTGGTGCTGCTTTAGTAAAAGTAAGGGGGGTTATTTTGACGAAACTTGTACATAAACTTTCACATCCATTAAACTGCACTTACAGTATATATGATTACACTTTAAAACCAGTCAGGTATTTTGTTTTAAGTGTTTCTAATGTTGTTTTCTAATAAATGTTTAAAAGAGCAGTGGATCATTTATTTAAAATATCTGAAGGGGCACCCAAACATTTGCATGACCTTTTATTCCCAGACATGAATGAAATACTATCTCAGATAATTACTCAAAAGAAGAAATCACAGTTTATTATTTGAGTTTGATTAGAGTGAAAGTGCCTCTGGTCCTTGTTGGGCCTGTAGTTTCCTCCACATTACAGATGACAGCAGTCAAACCTGCTTTGTTTGGGCTGAGGCTTGACAGGTGTTTCTCTCTGCAGGACAATTATGCAAAAACATGTTCAGTACTAACGATCAAAAGACACAAAGGGGTCCCAGGAATGAACTTGCTCACACGGCAATGACAGCAAATAAGAAGAAGTGTGATGGAAAACAAAACTCGGCCCCTCTCTTCCTCCTCCTCCTCCTCCTCCTCCTCCTCCCGGTTGCCATGGAGACAGTGTCTTCACATGCCTTTGAACTGCTGCATAATGGACAGGAGGTGCTCGCTGCGTTTTTGGATGTTGCACTGCTCTTCCTTCAGCCTCTCCTGTTCATGAAGGACTTCCTCCTACAAATAACAGTTACAACAAACCTCAGTGGGATGCACGTCTGGTAAGATGCACCTGTACGATTTTGCCTTTTTTTGCTGGAGAGCTGGTGGATCCATTCAAATACAGTGGAGGCCGTTTAGGTCTAGTCAAATGTTAGTGCATAAAGAACAAACCTCCACTGAAACACGGCCACAGTAACTGTTTGCGGCTACGCACCCTGAGTTTACACAGCTCCTTCCTCTCCTTGTCGTTCTCCTCTGCGCGAGCTCGCAGCCAAGCCTCGTTCTGAGCCCTGTGCCTCTCCAGCATTTCCTGAAGTTCCTGTCCAACCAGAGCCACAAACCCAGCTTCCTTCAACCATTGTTTGTTGTGTTTTTTTTTTTTTTTTACCCAAAACAAAAGGTGAGAATGCATTCAGAAAAAAAACGGCTTTCCAGACAACATGCACTTAAATTATTTATCTATAGTATTTATACCCCAGCATTTGAGTTTTTAGCATTGTGTATTTCATACTGTGAATTCTGCAGAGGTTTTATTGGATTTATTTTGACTTTGATATTTTAAATTGTTATTGTATCTCTATGTGTCTGTGCAGTTGTAGCACAGTCCCCTGGGATCAGTAAAGTTTTTTGATATTAGGCACGATATTAAATGGTCAAATTGACTCACATTGACCCTTCGGTTCATTAGAGCTGCTCTGACTTCTTTATTTCATGTATGTTCAGGATGGATCTACAACTAAAGAAAGCACTGGTAGTGAAATGCACTGACTGAATCATTTAAAAAAAGCATAATGGTATTATTTTGATGATTACTGTAGAACTGTAATTACTGTAGTGCTAATCTCAGAAACTGACCAGTAAAGCAGCTCTGCAAAGAAGATCGAGCTCTAATTCCTTCATGACAGTGAGAACAGTCGAAACCGAATGTGGGCTGCAGTTCCAGCTACCTGACACAGGTGATGCATGTTAAGGGGGTGTTTACTTTTTCACACGGGTGATGTGCATTTTAAAAAGTGTGTAATGTTTGATAAGGTTGTAATTGTCTAATATTACATTTGGTAAACATTCACTAAACTCCACATGCTAAAAATGGTTAAATGGTTTTATTCGATGGCTGAGAACCGATATGGTTCTTTAAACAACCTTAGCTTTTACAGAACTGTTTTCAGAAGAGTGTATGAGAGTATGACTTCTTTTGAAATAACAGATTTTTTAAGAACAACTGACTTGACCATGTAAGATAAATAATCTGTTTTAGAAACTTTTCTTGTGTCATTTTCTCTCTATACTGACAAATCATTTTTGCTTGATTCTATTATTTTTTGTCTTGTTTTGTTTTTATCCGACTTATTTTTTCCCTTGATTTTTTGCAGTGTAAATATAAACCCACCT
Source organism: Brachyalestes nurse (assembly GCA_037974405.1). NCBI lineage: Eukaryota > Metazoa > Chordata > Actinopteri > Characiformes > Alestidae > Brachyalestes > Brachyalestes nurse. The sequence goes on from JBBPCY010000035.1 coordinate 13,475,353, forward strand.
GCGTCTGCTTCTGGTGGGACTCGCTATAGGCCTGTTGCTCACACCGCAGCATTTCCACCGCTTGCGAAAGCTCTGACTTTTCTCTGTTTCCAGAGAAAAAAGACACACCAGTTGACACACTCTTGCACAACGGGCCGCAGGCGGAAACACGTTAATAGAGTAGACCTAACACATAAACCTTTAAAGGGTCCCTCTCATTTTGTATTTATTGAAACTAATTAATTCAATGTTGTCCATTTCAATACCATTTCCTGTCTATTCAAGTCCCAAATTTGGAAACTAAGCAAAAACAATCTACATTGAGTTTTTTTGTGATGTCACAAAAGCCAACACATTCGTTACATGTACCCTATCCAGAGGTTTAGCCCCGCCCATTTGCAATTAAGTGTTTCAGAAATAAGGGAGTGTTTCAGGTTCTACTGCTTTTCGGAATGAGACACAATGCAGGGCAGCCAATCAGAACAGACGTCATTTACATGTCAATCTTAAAGGTACCGATGTTTAAGTCTAAGTGATAGAGAAAGGTTGGGAAAGGTTGGGAAAGGTAATTTATGGAAAAGGAATTTTGACTGTTTTTTTGTATATAAAACCACATAAACTATAAGAAAAAAACCAAGAAAAATATAGGCTATTCAGGATAATAAAAAATTCCTCAAAGCTCACTTAAACCATTTCCTTTCAAAATGCTGACTAGCAGGTGATATCGTCTGTAACTTACATCTTTTAGATGAGTGCCTCTTCCGTACCTGTCTAGTTTGCGGAACTGCTCATCTAAAATGGCAAACGCCTTGTGGATCATGCTCATTGCCTCATCACGGACTGTGATGAAGTCTTGGTGAGCTGTGGGCTAGACAGAGCAAACCACTGGTAGTAAAGTGGACTGGCTGAGTCTGCCAGACACAAAACGTCATAATGAGATTACACTGCTGAATACTGCAGAAATGAATATCTACTCTGTTCTCAAAAACTGACCAAAGAAGTGCAAGCTCTGCAAAGAACAGCGAGCTCTAATTCCTTCATGACAGTGAGAATGGCAAAAACTGAATGTTGGTTTCTGCTACCTGAAACAAGTCATTCATTTTAAGGGGGCGTTTACTTTTTCACAGGGGCATTGCGCACGTTGGATAGAAGTAAAATCAGGGGTTTTCTGTTGGTTCTGTTTGACATTCACTTCACACTACATGCTAAAAATGGTTCTTGCATGGTTAAATGTGTTAGTTGCATGTATGTATGTGTGTGTGCGTGTGTGTGTGTATATATATA
>JBBPCY010000035.1:13476715-13503433 GCA_037974405.1 Brachyalestes nurse
ACCCCTGCCCAGGATTCGAACCCATGACCTCCCAATCTTGGAGGCATCGCTCTTACCACTGAGCCACAGGATCCCACGGCTAAGAACTCTTTTTTTTTTTATTTGACTTTCAGATGAGGTCTGATGTTCAAGACATAAAGCTAAAGGCTCAGATTAGAACCCCAACCTCCTGATCTCGGTGGCAGTGCTCTTACCACTGAGCCACAGGATCCCACAGATAGCCTGCCTCATTTTGGAAATCTGACTTTCAGATGAAGTATGATGCTGAAGACATAAAGCTAAAAGCTCTGACTTGAACCCCAACAGCCTGGTCTTGGAGGCAGTGCTCTTACCACTGAGCCACAGGATCTCATGGTGTTCTGGCCTTTTCTTTGGAAATTTGGCTTTCAGATGAGGTCTGGTGCTGAAGACATAAAGCTAAAGACTCTGATTTGAGCCCATGGCCTCCCAATCTTGGAGGCATCATTCTTAGCACTGAGCCACAGGATCCCATAGCAATCCTGACTTTTTTGGAAATTTCACTTTCAGATGAGGGCTGATGCTGAAGACATAAAGTTAAAGGGTCTGATTTGAACTTGCAACCTCTTCGTTTTGGAGGCAGTGCTCTTACCATTGTGCCACAGTATCCCACAGCTTGCATGCTTTTTTTTTGGACATTTCACTTTCAGATGAAATGTGACATGCAAGATATAAAGTCAACAACTCAGATTGGAGCCCACAAGCCTCTAGACTTGAGCCCCTGGTTTAAACCAGTAGACTATAGAGCCAGGACTGATGTGCTCCTTATTTTTGGACATTTGACTTTCAGATGGAAGTGTGACATGCAAGACATTAAAACTAAGGCACTGATTTGCTCCTACAACCTTCAAAGCTTGAGACCACAGCTAAAACCAGTGTGACTTTCAGATGAGGTCTGATGTTGAAGACATAAGGCTAAAGGCTTTGATTAGAACCTGCAACTTCGTGGTCTTATAGGCAGGGCTTACACCACTGAGCCACAGGATCTCATAGCTAGCGTACCTTTTTTTTTGGACATTTCACTTTCAGATGAAATGTGACATAAAAGCCAGATTGGATTCCACAGCCTTCTGTTCTTAAGACCACGGCAACCTAACCAACTTTTTTATGACATTTTACTTTCAGATGACTGTGACATGCAAGATGTAAAGTAGACAACTCAGATTTAAGCCCACAACCTTCTAGACTTGAGCCTATGGTTTAAACCAGTGCACTATAGAGCCAGGACAGATGCTCCCCTTAATTTTTGACATTTGAGTTGCAGATGAAGTGTGACATACAAGACAAAAGGAGGACACTGATTAGATCTTACAGCCTTCCAACCTTGGAGACCACAACTTAACCCAGTGAGCTACTGGGCTTGACAAGCTCACCAACTTATTTAAGATATATGACTTTCAGATGAAGTGTGACATGCAAGACATAAAGTTGAAGACTCAGGTTTGATCCCACAACCTTCTGTTTTGGAACCTGTACCTTAAACTGTGAGCTGCCGAGCCAGGCTAGAGGCTCAGCTCATTTTTTTGGATATTTGCCTTACAGATGAAGTGTGACATGCAAGACTTAAAACTAAAGACTTGGGTTTGATCCCATGACCTCTTGTTTCTGACATCACAGCTTAAACAAGTGAGCTGCATGGCTTGATGAGCAACACTGCTTTCTTTTCTTTATGTATCTACAAATTACACAAATTAATCTGACAAAGCCAGTCAAAGTCTTCAAAAGAACATAATGAGCTGGGACAGGTGCATCAGGTGGTCCACTGGAATGCTGAGCTCCCATAGCTGCTCTGAAACCGCTCAAGGTTACTTTGTCGTCAGCAGGTGGGAACATGTAAATAGTTTGAAGAGATATTTCTCAGTGGACCACGGTTCAACACATATCACCGTTCAAACAGTGTTTTCCAGTTTCTGAAAGACCCCTTTTTTAGGCATTGGCGTTTGTGGAGCCCCCCGCTCAGGATTTGAACCTATGATTTCCCAATTTTGGAGACATCACTCTTACCACTGAGCCACAGGATCCCATGGCTGACATCCTTTTTTGGAAATTTGACGTTCAGATGAGGTCTGATGTTGAAGACATAAAGCAAAAGGTTCTGATTAGAACCTGCAACTTCCTGGTCTTAGAGGCAGTGCTTACACCACTGAGCCACAGGATCTCATAGCTGTTGTGTCTTGTTTTTTTTGGACATTTCACTTTCAGATGAAATGTGACATAAAAGCCAGATTGGATTCCAAAGCCTTCTGTAACCTAACCAACTTTTTTGTGACATTTTACTTTCAGATGACTATGATGTGCAAGATGTAAAGTAGACAACTCAGATTTGAACCCACAACCTTCTAGACTTGAGCCTATGGTTTAAACCAGTGCACTATAGAGCCAGGACAGATACTCCACTTCATTTTTGACATTTGAGGTGCAGATGACGTGTGACATACAAGACAAAAGTAAGACACTGATTAGATCTTACAGCCTTCCAATCTTGAGACCACAACTTAACCCAGTGAGCTACCGGGCTTGACAAGCTCACCAACTTATTTAAGACTTTCAGATGAAGTGTGACATGCAAGACATAAAGTTGAAGACTCAAGTTTGATCCCACAACCTTCTATTTATGAGACCATGGCTTAAAATGAGCTTTTTTGGATATTTAACTTTCCCCTGAGAAAAAAAAAAGTGTGATATTTGGTGGAGTAGTGGAAATGTCCTTGCCTCTGATATAGACGAACATGCAGAAAGCTGCTGGAAGGAACAAAGTTAAACCTTAGAAACTTAAAACACTAGAACCCAACTAACTAGTATGTCAGTTCCAACTGTCTTAAAACGTGCTGTTTTGCACAGCAGGTATTGGTGGAGACCCAGGACATAAAGGATTTGAACCCATGAGCTCCTAATCTTGGCGGTATCACTCTTCACTGAGCCACAGGATCCCACAACTAACATACCTTTTTTTTTATTTGACTTTCAGATGAGGTCTGACATTCAAGACATAAGGTTAAGGACTCAGGTTTGATCCAACAACCTTCTGTTGTGGAGACCATAGCTTAAACTGTGAGCTACAGAACTAGGCCAGAGACTCAGCTCTTTTTTGGATATTTGACTTTCAAATGACGTGTGACATGCAAGGCTTAAAGCTAAACACTTGGGTTTGATCCCATGACCTCATGTTTCTGAAGTCACAGCTTAAACAAGCGAGCTACATGGCTTGACAAGCAACACCACTTTTTTCTATATGTACCTTTCAGATTCCTAAATTATGGCAGCCTGAAGACTGAGTTTGAAATTAACAAATATAAAGATGAGTCACTGAAGTGAGCCAATGGCCCAATGACAACCTTCCCCTAAGGCAGGAAGACTGCCTTGTTCAATGTCTGTTTTTAAATCTATCATTTAAACATGCAGATACTGAAAAGCAATATCACTGTTTACTCATATAGATAATATATCGCTCAGCACTGCTCAGTAGAGTTAAGAGAGCCATCTGCTCGGGCTAAATCTTTACACAGCTGTTTTGCCCTGGTGTATAATACGATTAGGCCTAATGTTTAGGCAGGCTTATGCTTTACATAATTCCTGAAAATATCAACAGCAAAACTCAAAAGACAGTCAACTTTTTTGGCATTTCTTCACAGTTACCACCCTCAAAGCCTTGCATAGCCCATGTTTATGGCTGCTGTCCACATTTATTTTGGTATAGAACGAGTTGACTTTTGCCTACTTAATCAAAGGTGATTAGAGCTGGATAGCGTAAGATAGCTGTCAGCATAGATTAGCCCATGTAATGTCCACATTAATATTCATTACATTTATTAATGCATTTATTCTGAAGGTATGAGCTGATCTCCAATCAGGTTTGATTTAAAGGCTTATGATGCGCTATAGAAACCCTGTTCTTCTAGTGTCGGTAAAATCTTAGATTCCGTTGGCTTCAGTTTAGCTCAGCATCAGGCTATTATTTGTCAAAACCTGTTCGTTTGGTTCTGCCCTGATAGCACGTGTGAGCCGTGATACGGCCTTTCCTCATCTCTCTTTCTCTTTCTCCATCTCACAGGTCATTAACTTCTCACCCGCCAGAATCGCTGTGTTCATCGGGATGGTGGGGATCCTCTCTATCTTGGCGCAGGTATTTAATTGAAAAACAGTCTCTGCAGGACTGATTTGCATGTGTGATGGATTCTGTGCTGCCTCATTGTCTGAGAAAGTTACTTGTTAATAAGCCTGGGCTGTAATTGAATTGCATCCCGTTAAAGTGTTCGCTGATGACCTAATATTGCGCAAAGTAAACGTGCACTCGCTGAACAGATGAAGCCACTTTTACAACCTGGGAGCGTCAGATCTGAATTAGGGGTTACGAGCACAGGTCTATTTGAGTATCCCCGTTCTGTAAAGCCATTTAAAAGAAAGCTGTTTGAATAACACTATACACTGTGAGCCATGTCCGCAAATGAAGCGACAATGACAGTGTATAATGAAACAAACTAACAAAGAATGGAACTGAGGACTTCCATGATTAATCAACACACTCAGTACTGTGTCATTTTTTAGTTGCCAGGCAACACAACACGTATCTCAGAAGAGAATAAAGTGGCGATTACAGAACCCAACCCAATTTTCATTTTTGCAGGCCTTACGTTTAGTGTTGCCAAGTGTATACAAGGGAATCCCACTAAATTTCTGTGTAATTCAATTAAAATGTCAACTAATGCATTAAAAGTTTAATTAGAATAAACCAATTTTTGGAAACATCCCATCACAGTCTGTCTCTGTATATAGCGGTGATGCCCGAGATGGTGTTGTGCAATACTTCTGATGTAATGTTTTGTCAACTATTTTTTATAATCCGTTCACAGTAGACTATTTTAATATTATCAGAATCACATTTAAACACTCAGAAGAGATATACTGTAGATATACCATTTTGGATAGAGATAATGTCTTTATTTGCTTTGTAAACATTGTAAATTAGTGGTTACTTCTTATGACGACAATCATGTGACTAGTGGATTGTATATTGATAAGATTTTAGCCACATGCATTTACACTCGGTAGTCAAATGCGTCTCTGACTGGTCGGCTATTTGCTGGCAAATCAGCACCTATACAGAACCAACTGGCTGCACTACTACTCATTTTTCTGTTTGAGAGAAAAGCACAGTTTTGCTTGAGACAATCATTGCTTACCAGAAGATTCTGTTAAGAATAATGACCCTCCTGCATCATCTCTGTCATTATCTGCAGTGTTTTAATGATATGGTGAAAAATTAATAGGCACGGTGAAATTTAACCAAACAGAAGCTTTATTTGAGCCGAGCGGCTCGTCCAGAGTGGAATATGGAATTAAAATGAAACACATTTCAGGCAATGAAGAAGGAGTGATGCTACATTAAGGGCTGAAGCACGTCTCTTTTATAAGCAGAACAGCAGGGGGCGTCATGACGGCACTGGGGAAAGTTTAGGCTGTTGAAAGTACATCGGAGAGATGGAAGGGCTTACTCTGTTATGTCTTGACCACATTTCAGACTTCCTCCTGAAGTGGATTGTTAAAAACAAATTTATATCTGTTTTAAACGCGTCTTGGATGTGTTCACACCTGCATTATCCTGATACTCAAGACCCATAAAGGAGCCAGTAATTTTCTCTACAATCACATCAGATCACTCTGAATGACATCTGAACAATTGAATTACACAACGTATTCCAAAACTTCTGTGGAACTCCCCAGAGCCCATATTAGCACGCAGTGTCCTGTAACATAAATGTCTCGAATGATTAAAAAATCCTGTTTAGCCGTGTTGTTGTGCAGGTGCAGTCCAATTACATTGAGATTATTTATAAAGCAATTTTAGAATGCGTAGCACTTGTAAGTTTGCATTGTACACTAAAACAGTCTTGACCTGCTGGCAGACGCTGTTCCTCACTCTGCTAATGAGGACAATCGGGAACAAGAACACAGTTCTTCTGGGACTAGGATTCCAGATCCTCCAGCTCGCGTGGTACGGCCTTGGATCCGAGCCATGGTGAGTCATAATTTCTCTTCAGGCCATCAGACAGATTTCCATTCCCGTACTGCTTTGCATGCTTCGAACGCAGTGGAGTAACGCTGGGCTTGTGCCAATACATATTCAGTGGTGTACCTTGATCTAAGGCAGCAGGAGGCCTGTGCGGAAGTGTGCAGGATGTCCTGAAGTGACTGCTGCATGTTGACGTTTTTGTCTGTGCTGTTTAGGATGATGTGGGCAGCTGGAGCCGTGGCTGCCATGTCCAGCATTACTTTCCCTGCGGTGAGTGCACTCGTGTCTCGCAGCGCTGACCCAGATCAACAAGGTGAGCACACACATCAATGATCATTTAGACTGACATAATATAAAATTGTTTACTGTAGCATTACATGCTGGTGTAGTGCACTAACTAATTCAGCGTGCTGTGTTGTCCTAGGGCTGGTGCAGGGAATGATCACAGGCATCCGAGGCCTCTGTAACGGACTGGGCCCGGCACTGTACGGCTTCATCTTCTTCCTCTTCAGCGTTGAGCTGAGTGAAATTGCACCAATCCAGGCTCACTATGGCATTACTCTTCAGACCCCCAATGAGGTTTGTATTCGCCTGCTCACTTTAAATTCACTTGATCCAAAAAGTACCAATGTTGCACTGAAAAAGAGGCCAGATCCACTGTCACAATACTAACTGGCTTCAGTTAGGTTTAATATTAATAAAACTGCTTGAAGATGTTACAAAAATTATGACAGAATGCTCAACTTCTTGTGCTTTATTGCACTATACCACTAGTTCCCTGTCTTGGTACTGAAGGCCCATCTGCATGTTTTTGTGTTTTCACTGCTCTAACCCATCTGCTTTAAGCCAGGAAAGGACTGTTAATCAGTGGATCAGGGAAAACACTAAAACCTGTAAAAGAGAAGGCCTTTAGGACCACGGTTGGAATTGGCTGATCTAGAATATCATGATTTATTAAACAAGACTTATATAAAGGCAATGAGCCCATACACAACAGAGAACATCATCGACCACAATGGATTATTGTGCATCTACCCAGTTTACCCAATAATTCTTTCACCTGGCATACCCATGTTGGCTTGTAAACACTTCTTCTCTTCTCTATCCAGCATGCCATGGTCCCAGGCCCTCCTTTCCTGCTGGGTGCGTGTACAGTGCTGGTTGCATTCCTCGTGGCGCTCTTCATTCCCGAACACCAGCCTGCGGCTGCAAAGGCGTGTCAGGAGCGCAAGGGGAGCAGCGGCCTGGCCGGAGCCCACGTCAACACTCCGCTGCCGGGCAGCGACGAGGACTTTGAACCTCTGCTGGAGGACAGCAATGTGTGACTGCTAGACTTCTGAGCCCCATCCAGTGATATGAGATGAACTGGGGCAACGGGCATGAAATCCCCCCCTTAACTTCCCCTCAAGCCTCCAGAACCATGGAGCAGTTCCTATGCCCCCTATTTTTTTATTTATTTATTCTTTTTTTAATTTATTTTTTTATATCAGGAACAGGTTCATTGCCTGTATCTTGAGTGTTTTGAACCAAAGTTTTCCATGAATTGTTTTTTTTACTCTACTTCGCCACAGCATACCTAAATAAATTCATAAAGGGCTTGATGACAAGTGGAATTGGATGTGCTGTAGCTGAAGTGGAGTAGAATCGTGCAATCAGGCTTGTGGAAAACCTCGGATAGGAGTGGCTTTAGAGGGCCTTTGGAGTTTGAAGAGCATGGCACTCTGAATGTGCGCAGATTTGTTTTTTTTAGTCAGGCTTAATGGGCAAAGTGCAGTAAAGTGAATTGCTTGAGTTTAGGCTTCATTGATCTTAAGGTTACTGTCAGTGGAAATGCTTGGACCTTTTTTCTTTTAAGTAATAGAACTATTGTGTTTATATGTACATTTATCATATTTTGGATTAAGAGCCATGAGATTACCATGATCAGTGAGAGACTACATTGAATGAGTTGTTATTTTTATGCCTTGGACGCTCTACATGAGCTGTGCGGCCTCCAGATCGCTGTATGGTTCACACCACACAACTTGTCCTGTAATTGGGAATTTTGAATTGGTTTTGGTTTGTGTGCTGGACTGTTTAGTGACAGGGTGGTCACACATTACAAAATATTTCACCCGGGAGGAATCTTTTGAGTCTCTCTGGTCTCCAAAATGCGTGACAGGCGAGTAAAGTTTTACGATGCATGAGACTGGGGCTGCATCTTTTCCTGTCCACTTTTCTTGATTTGAACTGATCTGGTGGTTCAGTAAATTCTGCCAGTATATGTATTGAGGCCGTGAGCTAGATCAAGAGAAATCACTGCAAGCATATTGGACAGGAGGCTTCATTCAACTAATGCGGCCGCAGCTCAGGCTTTTTTTGGATGTCAGCGAGAAGCGAGATATCAGAGTTGTTTGAGCAGCGATTTGCAAAAATAAAACAAGGGGGAAAAAAGGCGAATATAAAAAAGAGTATTAACTTCTCCCCTGGGTTTCCCCTCACCCCTTGTCCTGCGCTCTCATTGGCTGTAGCTTGCCGCCGCACACACTGCCAACACTTTTCACACTATACAGTATTCGGACTCGTCCACAAGTCCAGATGTTAAGAACCCTGGATTTCTTCTGAGAGGTGTTGCCGCGCCTCTCGGAAGGCGTCTTTGAACAGTTCACACAGCGATCGAGAGGCGATTTGCGAGCGCTTAGCGAACGCCGATCCACCTGATAGCGGCAAGTGTAAAATCAGGGCTAAAATCATGTAGTGTGAACTTGGTTTTAGTTGCTAGAGAGTTTCTGCTAACAAGCCTTAAAGCTACATATCCAGTGTTAAGTGACTGTAGAAGTTTCTTTATTTCTGAACATTTTTGGAGGGATGTTTCATAGCATTTCAGGGCCGAGAGGTTTGTGCAGTGTCGGATGTCATTATAGCCACACCCTCAACATCAAGCTTCTCCGACATTATTTTAAATTAGCAACAGGTCTAATGGTGCTAATAGAATTGCTGAGCCTGTCATAGTTACTGTGAGCAGCAGGTCAGTTGAGGTCATCACACGGTTCAGGCTTCTCCCAGCTGTGGGCTGTGGAGGTGCTGATGGAGCATTTAAGTAGATTAAAGTCTCTATGCAGTAGTTCTGGCATTTTTTGCATCAGCTTGCAAGTCACTGCTTAAGTGGTTTGCCGACTTGACACAGTTCAGTACTTTTAGCAGTGCTTTTGTGTTGTTACTTGGAGCAAGGTTAATTTTTTAATTTTGGTTTTATACCTTTGAAGGGAAGTGGTGGTCACCTCCAGCTGAAATCCATGTGTATTGTGAGCTACCTCTTTTTGTTTTTTAGTCTGAATTTGTTAGAATATCCATGCTCTTGTTTTCTGTGGATTAATCCCGAAAGTTGAAGGACACATTTTTTAAAAATTATTTGTCATGAGAACTGATCTTGTTCACTGAGGACACTTGCAGATGCATTCCATTTTGTACACTGACCAAAATGGTTGCCAGATATTCATTCCCCCCCTTCTTTTTCCATGCGGATGCACGCATAGTCTACGTTTTTGCACTCAGCATTCCCACACAGAGCAAAATGTATATGTTAGATGATCAGAAAGTACCATGGAGGTATTTGTGTTGAGCACTTGTGGGTCACTATGATGTGGTACTGTGAACGAAAGCCCCCCTTTTGCCGTCTGGCTGTTGTTTTATTTGTATTTCTTGCATTAAGACCCAGCATGTTACTCTCACCTACCTACAAAGCGGCTTCTTCTCTCATCACCTCGTGTCGCAGCTGTTCATGACATACATGTCCAAACATGGTTAGTACCACCAAGCAAGACAGCGGCATAGACCTCGTCTGAAACCTTGACGTGTTTTCGGAAGAGATCGCGAACCTTGATGTCCCACTGTGGATGACTGACAGTCGATTCCATAGGCATGTATATAGGACTCGTAGTGCACAGCCTGTAACAGTTGCTATGACCATGTAATATAAAAATGATGGTACTATTAAGTATTTTAAGATTGTAAAGTATTGTACATGTATTGAATAGTATTAACAGAGTATATTAAATGTTGCTAAAACCTGCTCTATTTTTGGAACAGAAACGCCAGCCACTCATATCTGGAAAGCTCCCAATTTTTGACGCAGGGTTTTTTTCCGTGGGTTCGGCGGAAACGACTCATTTCACCAGCTCTTATCTAATATGGCTTTGACGGAGACTGAAGCGGCCCTTGCTGGGGATTGGTGGGGGTGTGATCAGTCAAATATTTGTGTTAAAATCTCTGCAGTTCTCATCTGTTTAAGAGGATAAACAAATGTGCCTAAAATGTAAACCATGTTCATTTTTTTTAAATACCTGAAAAAGGAGTGTAAATACTGCGTACATGGAACAGCTTTTATGGGCGGAGAAATATGTACAGCAACTTCTGTATTTATTGTTATGTCTTGGTGGAGTCTGGTTAGTAGGCGTAATTGTTGAATAAAGAAGAGGTTGAGAAGATGTCAGCGTGATGCGGTGGTTTGTTTTAACAGCCACTAGGTGGAGCTGTGGTGCTTCTTTCCGGAGTTTTCAGTCCGGAGCCTTCATCCCTGACTCATGCCTTCGACTGACACATGCGCTGGTACGTTCTTTTTCTTTTGTCCTTTTCACATTGAAATACTGCTCACACATCATTTTCCCTCCTCAGTGTAGAAAACGCCAAATCCATGAGCAAACTTCTCCAGCCTTCCATGTTTCTCAAAATAGCGTCGGATTTGAACTACAGCGGTTTCTTGATGATTTGCAAATATTCACACGTTTCGTCTGTCTCTTCTCATGTGAGCGCGTCACGCTGCATCTTTCATGCATGACTGTCTCCTAAATTATTTACAGAGATGACATCTTAAGTGCGAAACTGCTGAAATGGCCCAGGTTGATGGGAAAAACTTTTTTCCTTTTTTTAGTCAGCTCCTCAAGACAAGTACACATGTAGTAGTATCAGAAAACAGTTCATAACAATACATTTTATTTATACGCACCTTTTATACATTTGAATGCAGCTCGAGGTGCTTTACATAAAGTACATTAAGATGTCATCAAACGAAAAGAAAAAGCAGTAAAATTAGCAATAAAAAACAGCATTAAGATTAAAATATGAAAAATTAAATAATAAGAATAATAAAAGGGGCACAAAAAGACAAGTCAACCAACACAAAAAAGGAAACACAATCAACAGACAATACCAACAAAGTAAAAGAAGTCAAATATGTAAATATAAAACGGGCTGATGAATAAAAATGTGTGTTTTCAGCTGCCTTTAAAAAAGCATTGAGGGCGGAGGCCTGACGAATATCTAAGGGGAGCTTGTTCCAGATCTTTGATCCATAAAAATGAGGTTTCTCCATATTTCTGGTATTTTATTGGAATGTTAAACAGGCCAGAACCTGATGATCTTAAGGATCTATTTGGAACATACTCAGTCAGACACTGAAATATATGGGGCTTGTCCATTTAAGGCTAACTAATGAAAGAATGTTCTAATCAATTCTGAAAAGAACTGTAACCAGTGTAGTCTGCTAGGAGAGGGGTATTGAGTTTTTTCTGGTCAGAGTGAGCAGTCTTGCTGCTGCATTCTGAACATGCTGTAGTCTTTCTGTAGTTTTTAAGGCAGTCCTGTAAGAAGTGTACTACAGTTGTCTAGACGTGAGAAGATAAAAGCATGAGTCAGCTTCTTAGCGTCTTCCAGGTTAAGAAATGGTCTTACAGCAGCTGTTTCCGAGGTGAAAGAATTGAGTCTTCACAATGCTGTCAGCATGTGCTTTGAAGGTAATCTCAGAATCAAGAATTACGCTTAGATTTTTAACCTCAGTTTTTGTCTGTGGTGCCAAATTTCCCAGACTACTTTTAAAAATGGTGGTAAGGGAACCAGGCGTCAGAAGAGTTTAAAGGGGCATATTCTATTCATCGATGCCGGATTTTAACATTTGTTAGTTCATGTATCAAAAACAGGGGTATGCTCTTATTGACTACTTTATTGTTCCTCATTCAAAAAGCAGTCCGGACAGATACATTCATTCTAAAGACTGAATTATATCTGTATGTAGGTCCTACGCAGACCCTGAGTCAGTTGTCAGCCTTTATTACCTCCACCTGCTCAGTTTCAGCCCCCATTGTTAGAAGTGCATGAAGAAACTGGACACAGTGGCACAGACACCCCGCCTCCAGCTCACGTTTTGAGTTTCTTCATTTCCAATGCAGACTGAAACTGAGCGGATCGTGTTGGAGTTGGAGGCGATAAAGAGAGAAAAGAGAAGACAGAGGTGAAGGAGTTGGTGCCAAGTGGACCAATCACAGCTGTCGTGTTCTGCGTTGGCACCATGTGTAGTTACTTTTCAAGGGAGGTGCATGCCAGTCTACTAGATTTACTAGAAGTTGGAAATATAAATCAGTCTTAACTTTTGGCTAAATAGCCAGAGATGCATTCATACGGACCAAACAGGCCGAGCTCTGTTTTGAAAGTGTTTACGCCCCTTCATTAAACTTCTATTTCAAAAATGTGAGGAAAATTAATTTTCCCATGATATGGGCCCTTTAATGAGTCCTAAAGCATGAAATGGCTAGGAATACACTGCCTGATGCCCGAGACGTTTTATGATTGCTTTGAGATGGTTTTGGCCCAAAATACACTATTCCTGCTGTTGTTTTTTAGTTAAATATTTTCCACTGTTTTACACATAAAAAAAGATGTGTGTAGGCTCACTAGTGGTCTGGGACAGTAAAGATAAAAGCATGGTTCCATTTGCAACCACTCCACAGAGTTATTTCTCTTTTTTGTGCTATTACTTATCAAACCACTTTGTGTGGCTTTGTTTACATTTTAACAACTGAGTTATGCCAAAAAGTGGTGGCTTTTTGTGACGATGTCTTAAATGAGGCCCTGTTCTTGGTACACGAGTCCAGCCTGAAATTCTGGACCTCCCCAAGGCTCAAAATGCCTGGTCCAATTTTTATGTCCCAGTTCAGCCCTGGTTCCAGTTCAGCCCTAAGGGGTTGAATGGGACATTAAGATTACCCTTCACTGGAATTCAGGGGCCACCTGAATTCAATAATTAAGAGGTGTGTCCCAATACTTTTGTCCATATAGTGTCAGATCGTTATTGTAGCATTAACCCTCTCTGGGCTCTGGATGGCAGTGTAGCAGCTCGAAAGCCCAAAGACAGAACACTGAACTCTGCTCAGGTCTGATGATGCCTGTGGCCGAGTCATACACCCTCAACACGTGTTCTGCATGCGGGACGTTTTTGGGTTCAGGGTGGGGTTTGGGGGGCACTGGCCTCTCAGTCTCTCTGAACTACAAATACGTTTCCACTGTTCGCCTGGCAGACAGCAGGAAGTGCCTGGTATGTGCTTGCGTCCCTGTTCGTGATGCTGCTCCTGTAATGGGTTCCTCGCGTCGACTGCTGATCTGAATATTCAGCAAGAAGTGACGAGCTGCATGTGATCATATCTAAAGAGGCACTCTGGCCTTCACCACCTCTGCTGAGTAAAAAAGCCTGTAAGAGGCGAGCAGCCGTCCTGCGCCAGTCTGTGAAGGCTCACTTTTTTAAAGGCTGGGAAAACCCCCCTCTGATGATATAACCTGAAGGTGAATTCGGAAAGACTAGGAGTGTTTGTGGTGGAGACTGGAGGGGGGTTAAGTAGCACCACTGTTGTATTTAGTTCAGTGGCCATATGAATAATTCAGGCTGGGTATTGTAGTGAGAGAACACTAAATAAAAACAAAAGAAATGAAACTAAATTGTATTTCCTTCTAAATCAATAAGGCCAGAAGTACCTCTTTAACTATGGATGCATTGGTTAGAACATTTTAGGCCGGGTGCTTTCTTTCTTTCTTTCTTGATTTCCTGGTGTGCTGTTTATTGTATGTTGTATTAATTAATAATATTTGGGATTTATTACATTTAAGCATGAATATAAATCACAACAGATTAAAAAACAGTCAGACTCAGAAGTAACTGCACGGCTGGCTGTTCAGGTTTTCTGTAGCCATCCCTCATTATTTAGCTTACAAATATTATTCTTAACTGCTGTGGCTGCTGTCAAAACCAGCATGATGAACTGATTCAGCTGATTGCTTCAAAACTGATTGGATGGTGTTTCACAGTGCAGATGGACGATGACCCACAGATGACCCAAGTCAAGCACCTGACCTCAATCCAGTGGAGGCTGCTTTTCACTTACTGAAGGAACCGCTGCCGCAAAATACCTCAAGAACAAGCAGGAGCTGAAAAATAAAGATCTGCCAGAGCATGACCATAGAAGAAACCCTGCACATGATCACGTCTATGTGTTCCAGACTAATTGTTAAAAGTCACAATTTAATTTACGACTGCCCAATTAATTTTCCCTAAAAATGGGTGGGGTTGCATGAAAACGATCGTTTTCCCTTCACCGTTCGGCCGTTTGGATGTAATTACCCTCAGAGCTGTGTTAGACCCCCTAAAATAACCATTACTTTGTCGTCGTCTAGTTATTTATGGCCCTGACTGTATACTGGTTTCCCATTTGCCACGAACATAAAAATCTTGCTCTCTGCAAATATGCATGCAGCTTTACGACCTGTCAAAAAAAAGCACGGGCTCGTTTGAAACCCGTGCAGATGAATGCATAATCACATCAGCACTAAATCCGAACACCCAGTCCAGGCTGATAAGGTGGTTGGGCGTAATTATCAGCCCCCCTGATACGGTCGCTTGTTCCTACACTCAACATATCAGTTACACTCATCAGTCTTATTTCCACCCTCTGAGCTTTGGGAAGTTAAAATCTGTGCTCAGCAGACTCTGCTCCCTCCAATACGATATGCAGACGCTGTGCTTTGCATTCCTCCCATTGTGATTCAGGAGATATTGGCCACTGTATTACCAATTTATCTGTGTGTATTCTTATCCTCAATGGATCTGACTTGTTTTCGACACCCGAGCAACTTTGGGAACCCCGTTCCCTATCGAGGACGCCTCGCCTCATACATATTAATAGCTGCGGTTTGGCACAGCCATCTCGGCGGAGTGGAGAATGGATTAAAGCGTGGTGTGCGAATGGATTTTTATGCATCAAAGTGTCTGCTGCACGTCTCCATCCCGTCACAGAGGTCAGATCAATTTGTTGCCTCCGAGAAGGGGTCCTCGCCGTGGACATGTGGGCCTGCACCTTCCTCTTTGATGATGCAATTAGCGAGGGGCTCGCCACAGCCTGGGTACGGGAGAGGGGGAGGGCCCTGGCCCTCAGGAGATATCTTGAATCTGTGTGATATCAGTCAGGCCGGTAAAGTAAAAAAAACCTCATCTGACCAGGCGTGACGCTGTACCTGTTAGCTCACAGCCCTGTGAAGGATTAGCGGGAGCCGCGCTGTGCTCGGCTGAAACCAGGGGGCAGCGCCGCTCCTGAAGGCGCTTTGCTAACGTTGTCTCAGATCTGAGCGCATTTGGCGTTCAAAGCCCGTCTACTTATCTCATCCGCGAGAGCGGTGGAGTCGTGCTAAGGCGCTTGGTTTTAAAGTAACACTTCACCCAGAATTGCTAATGTTGGCACGGGGGAACGAAAGCTGACATTATCTTCCATTCATTCGTAGCTGTCTTCGCGTTTCTGGCTTGAAGTGAGAAGAGAGCATTCATTGCTTTTTCCAGAGAAGCTGGTTTGTTTTAAAGCAGTTCCTCTCACTTTCCTGGATTGAGCAATGAAAGCATTTTGTGATTTATTCGTTAAAGAAAACAAATAGAGGTGCATTCTAGAAAGTAGTGGTCTAGAAAGTCAAAAGTCTAGAAAGTCAAAAAAAACAAACAAAAGTCCTTCCCAGGTTTTTATTCCAGCCACTTGGATCCCTCAGCTGAGTTTAAGCAAACTAGAGAAGGTGGCTGGAACAAAATACTGGGGAGGATTTTTACTTTCTGAACCTAAATTCCCCTCCATTTGTTTTAAAGGAATACTTCACTCCAGGTTGCTTATGCTGATTCTGAGAAATGGAAGCTAATACTGGCTGTCTAGGAGAGTCTTCCATTCATTTGTAGATTTTATGTTTAAAGTGTTCGCTGAAGGAAGAATAGAGGCCTTGTTTGCTCATTCTAGAGCTGGGGTGTCGACCTCCGGTCCTAGAGGGCCGTGGTCCAGCACGTTTTGGTGATTTCCCTGCTCAGAAACACCTGGTTCACCAGTTAATTGTCAGTTTTACTGAATGTGTTTGAGGAGGAGAACCATCAAACTGGGCTGGACACCGGCCCTCCAGGACCAGAGTTTGAAATCCCTGATCTAGAGCTTCTAGTCTTTAAAGCGCCTCATACAAAGTGCTATTGTTACTTAGGTGAGCATTAACGGGTCACATTTGCACATTAACAATCTGAAATAAAATGTGCAAAATTAATCTGTACTGTCCTGAATATTCTCAGACATGGGCAATACTCCTGAAAAAGAAATCACTTCTAACTTTTTCAACATTTTACACATTAGCACATTGCTTTTGTGTCTTATGTTGATTTGTTGGATATTTATAATTCTATTTAAGACGAAGAACACAAACAATTGGAGTGGTGTAGATGCATGTGCTTCATCCAAGACACATTATTAAAAAGCTCAATGCGCTTGGAGGAGAACACTAACCACCAATTCTGGTACAGCTATGTTGGGCGATTGGGGATGGGGAGGGCCATCCTACCTGCCCACCCACCCAGACAGAGCAAAGCCCACTGGGCTGCATCATCACCGTCATCAGTCTTAGACACAGCTGCACCACACAGGAGCTCTTAATTATACAGATATTTTTGGAAAATTGGTGGAATTCCCATTTTGTGGAACATTTCTAATGGTGGAAAGGGGCCGAATACAGTTAGGTTTAGAGGAAAACGAGCCTGCTCATGCCAGGGCTCTTTGGTTTTAAAGTGATTCTACACTCAAAATAGCCCACATTGGTAAAAATACATGAAAGCTAGCAGGACCTAGAATCACCTCCCAGTCGCGGTCATGTTATCATTTTTGGTTCAGAAGTTTTCCTTTAATGGAGATCTGAAGGCCCGCTTGGCGTGCGGCTCAGAGTTTATTCTGACCTGGAAGTTGAGTTGACTCACAGAGGATGCACCCTGGTTATGCTGAAAACCGCGGGGGTGACAACCCTGACAGGGTGTGCTTTTTTTGCCGGCGTTCCGTTATTTCTGCAGCAGTCAGGGTGTGTGAAGCCTTGCTGGAAGTGCTCTCCGCTGGGCCGGATGCGTGACAGATAAGAGCAGCAGTACATAAAGCTCCTCACCGCCAGAGCTCCAGATTTGCCAGTGATGGCAGTTCAGGGGCTTGAAATGTTGGGGACTGCCATCGGCTCTGCAAGTGGTCCACACATGAATAAAACCGCTCAACGTAACACACACACACACTGGAGTCACTGTTCAACAATACAAACCAGTATTTCTCAGGTCATAGGCGTGAAATTAGTGGATGTTTTAAATAATGAGGTCAATTATTATTTCATAAAGGTGGAGAAAGTTGCACTGAGAGTGAAGTTACAGCAAATTAACCTCCTGAAAATGGTTCAGTACTGGAGCAGCCGACTCAACATGGACATTTTCCTTTCCGTGTCTTTCTTCCTTTCTGCTCTTTTTCTTTGTTCTTTCTTTTTTCCTCCTCTCTTTGTTTCTTTCTTTTTTCTTCATATTCTTGCTTCTATTTTCTCATTTTTTTTTCTTCCTTTCTTTTTGCTCTTAGTTTTTTTCCATTTTCCTTCTTCTCTCTTTCTTTCCCTTTTATTTTCTTTCTCAGTTGTTCATACTTTCCTCCATCCTGTCAGAAACTTGCCCTGTAAGCTCCATCTTTTGTCCAGGAAAGGCTAATCTAGCTACAATACATTATTTATCATTTAATATGGTTTTATTGTGTCATATATAAGCTTTTCTCGAAAAAGTATTTGGATATGTGTCGCTCACTTAAAAACATATTAGGTTGATTGTGTTAGGAAAGAAATGTCAAACCTGGGGGTCTTTGTTTTAAACGGACCCCTCCAGCATTATTCTTATTTCAGAGGGCGGCTGGTGTGTTTGAAATATTCATCATTTGAGCGTTTTTTTTTCTTGTTCTTGAACAGTTCATGATCCCACCAGAGAACACAAACCCACCAACCCCACTGTAAGACCCCTCAGTTCAATCGCATTGGCCTTACTGGGGTTCTTCTCCAGGCTTTCACCACACGAAGAGTCCTCCAGCAGTCTGGTGTTGTACGAAAAGTATCAAAAAATAATTTTTAGCATTTTATGAAGTAACCTAAAAAACCTCCTTAAAATATACTAATGATTACATGCCTAAAGTGTCCATGTTATACAGTATATGTTGCCACTGAATCATTAAAATTAAGTAAGTTCAACCTTTTTAATGTAATTGAGTCATGACAAAACACTCCAACTGTATTTTATAGACCTTGACAAGCCAAAATGGACATATTTCTGTATGTCATCACCTGTAATGTGGATCTGAGCTTGTCGTTTTATCCGATTCCATAGTTCACAGACCTGGTTATCTCTTATGGACACCACTAAAAAGCCAAGCCCTTGGTTGACGAAGGCCTTGCTCTTCCTCTCTCTGCTTTAATCGATTTTATTTTCCTTTTTTGGGTTCTAGAGTGCAACAATATCCCAAAGGCCCTAAGAAAAAAAACTCCAATAAAAGGTTTACAAAATAACATTTTTGTCTTGTGGTTTGTTTTTTTTCAGCTGGTGGTAAAAGTAATAATGGTCCAGCTTGAAATGAAATAATAAAAAAAAAATCCAAAAAGCCTGAGAGAAGGAAAATACAAGGACAAATTAACATAAAACCTAGCGAGGAAAATAAGGAATCATTTAAATCACCTCCACTATTTTTTTGTGTCCTCTGCTGTCCATCATCTCCTAGATGATTTAGTCCTGGTGGTTTTGACAGTTAATGGTCAGCCGATAGAGATTACAGACCATTTCTGTTTTTTCTGGGTTTCATTCAGTCAGTGCCTTCACATTATAAACCTTTTCGTTATTCAGATTTTCTTTATGTTACCTCAAATGACCCTCGTCGGAGATCTCCCTCTCCGTAATGCCGACTTAACTTTGTATTTGCCGGAGCATAAAGAGGCTAATTATGTGCTCAGGAGGGCTCTGTTCCCTGAAGCACCTTGCTTCTTTCAGTACGAAGCAGACCTTTGTTTTCTTCCTGGAGAAAGGCCACGTGTTCGGGGCTGGGGTTGACCTTTCCGTTGTCTGAATGTGGCACCGTCAGACAGTCTGTCCCAGATTCTCTGCCATCATTTGAACGTGTCGTGTGCTCTGGCGAAACGTCCGAGCGCTGAATGCAGCCGTCGTCTTTGTATCATTGTGAATCACCGCGCTGTCTTTCCCCCGGCTCATCCCTCAGCCTCTTAACTAGCCTGAAAGCCTTTCTGAGCGGAGCCTTTTCTCTGGCGTTTACAGTGCACCTGGCTGTCTGAGATCTCCGCGCGAAGGTCTTTGTGCGAGGCGCAGCTCTGGGTAACGTTTTTGTGGCGTCGCATCGCTGAAGGTGGTGAGCAGCGAGGGCCTGAGGGTAAACTTGCTGTGTTAATTGCTCTCCCAGGTGATGCGGAATCTACTTTCTTCTCAGGCACTAATGAGAGTCTGGGGAGTTGAGTCACTGCAGTAGGGGCAACAGATGCGAAAAAAAGTGGAGGAATAGCATGGGGAGATGATTGCGGGAATATTTTTTAGTGTTGTTAACCTGGAATTTAAGATTGTGGGGCATTTAGCACCTGCATTTTTGTGATGCTAATGCTCAGTTCTTTGCAAGTTTAGGCTTATTTCTTTTCAAGGGAAGGATTGCTTCAGAGGAGGCTTGCTGGTGTGGAGTTTTTCACACTGCTTTGACTTGACAGGGAATTCAGGTTATTGCCATGCCAGCCTGACACAAGCGAACTTTTGGGCTTTGGCAAACTACTATAGCCTCTACGTTAACTGTCCTTACAATGTGGGACTTGTTACCCATTCCAGCTGTTGTAGCTTTATTACTTTACTCTGCTTGATGCTACACAACCACTAAAGGAAGGCCAATGCATCACGCACATAGCGGACAAAGCAATTCCTCAAAAAATACAGCACTGTACTAGTGAGGCAGCTGGTGTAGTGGTTAGGGACCTGCCCCTGCATTTGGGAGTTTGTGGGTTCAAATCCCAGGACTGCTAGTGGCATCACTGAGGTACCCTTGAGTAAGGTACCATCCCCACACTCTGCTTCCTGGGTGCTGTATTCCTGGCTGCCTGCTGTTTCACTTTGTGAATGGGTTAAATACAGTTCACGTATGTCAGATGGACTTTACACTTACTTACTTACTGTGCAAAAATTTGCTTTGAATCACCTTGTTGATGCAAAGATACTATTTTATCTTGTGTTTTGCATATTGATTATTTTAAGTGAAAGAAATGGAAACAAATATGTTTACTGTGACCAGCTGCAAAATAGAAAACAGTTTGGGCTGAAACCCTTTATTGGCAGGGTAAATGGGCGGAGCCAAACTGTAGGTGGGCGGATTGTTTTGCGGTGTAGGAGGGACGCATATGAAGGACGGGTGAATATATGGTCGGTTTTAAAACTTTAACCCTATTTACACACTACTTCAAGTTCTTTCATTTTGTGGAACACTATGTACACCATAAAGAACTTAAAGCTTTGGGAACTTGGGGCCCTGACAACAGTCCCATGTCCAGTTCGGGTAAAGAACTTTGAGTGTGACAGATAGTTAGCATTTTGACAGGCCAGTCAGATTGTTTGTTTGGTACTGAAAGCAGAAGGTAAGTAAACAAACTACATGTTATCAAACAGAGGTCAGCAGAAGGTAAGATGGACAAATGTGAGGTTTAGAAAGGAACTTAAAACCCAAAACACCACCAGTGCTTTACATTATTTATGCCTTAATACTGTTATGAATCGATTTCTGCATTGATTCCATCACACCAGAACACTTTAGTGGGACCCAGCAGATATCTGCCTCCAATAACATTAGCACACACGCTCTCACAAACACTTTTCTGAAGGATTCGACGGTGCGAGCGGCATCCACCACCACGCTGATTGTAATTCTGAGTGAGACCTGGACTGGGCTGCAGTCCAGGAGCTGGAGCGGATTGGTTCTCATAAGCCGACTTCATCCCTTCGCACTCTGTCTTTGGGCTGACCCACCTCCTCATTGCTCAGTGACCACAGCGCTCTCATATTTCACTGGGTGACTGCAGGTTTACTGCCTCGCTGTGATACAGAAGTCAACTTGCATTACGTTGCTGGACCGGACGCGTAGCCGGTGTTTTCTTAAGGCCTAAACAGCAAACGACTGTGCCTAACAAGATCTTTTCGATTCCAATTTGGGTCACAGTCATGTTTTTCCACTTTTGCCACCCAGTTCTATTATAGCAGGCCTCGCGCTTGTCACACATCAGCGCCGCCAGCCTGCGAGGGTGCAGGCACACCTCCTCGGTGCCATGAGAAGCCAAAATATCAACTCCAAAACTTCCAGTCACAAAGCACTGTTGTGTGTCTCAACCTGTGGTTCTGAAGCTCTTTCAGCCGCAGCCTCTTTCCAAAACGGACCCCCACTTCTCCTCGGCACGGCTCACCGTCAAAAAAGAAACAACTATATAATTTGGCGCAGTTAGCTAATAATAAATCTCATCTGACTAATAAGGGGTGAAATATTTTGCAGAAAAGTGTGAAACGTCACAAAAAATAAGCCTGTTTGCTTTTCCTGTGAAAAGTTTAGGTGACACCGACAGGCCAATTATGCTCACCTGAACTGCCGGCCACAGATGACTGGTGTTGTTGGGGACTGAAAACGTGAACAAACTTTTTCAGTCTCACGCTCCCTTTGCGGATTGTAAGCACCACTGCAGTCTATAGCCCTGAACATCGTTGTAATAGCCCTGATAGATCTTTTCTGGGAATAGCTTCAAATTCAGTATGTTTTCTGTGTTTACATAAAGGTCATATGAGACATTTCTGCACCCCACCCCCACTCAAAGTACATTATCACCTCACTTACACGATCATATCCAAATGATAGCTAGCTATCAAACAGTTAGCTTTCAGGAGAGTAAAACATAGTTTTGCAAAACTGAGAAGTGCAATTCTGTCTAAAAATGTCTAAAAGAAAGTAGCTTTATAATGGTATCATATACAGCAGTGGTCACCAACCACAATCTGCAACTCTTGCCCTGACTGATGAAGTTCTTCAGAAGACCCTGACTGGCTGGAGTGTTAAGTAAGGTGGCGGGGCAGCATGTTCGATGCAGGGTGGACCTTGATAATGTGCAATACAAATAAACTGACCTTGCCTTGCCTTGCCTTACATATAGAGTCGTTACTGAAGTCTACCAACATCAGGGTCTTCTGTAGCTCCAGTGCTTGGAGGTTGGTGCTCACTTTTGACAACTTATGGACCATAAAAAACAGCAGATCGTAGGTCAACATCCCTCCTCCTGGAGAGCTCCCTTCCTTCCTGTTTAACTCCACCCTGCATCGAACACATGCCCTGACTGATGAACTTCTTTAGAAGACCCTGATTGGCTGGAGTGTTAAGTAAGGGGCGGGGGAGCATGTTCAATGCAGGGTGGAGCTAAACAGGAAGGAAGGGAGCTCTCCAGGAGGAGGGATGTTGACCTCTGATCTGCTGTTTTTTATGGCCCATAAGTTGTCAAAAGTGAGCACCAACCGATCTGGGCTCCACCAACTGACCAACTCCAGCTGATCTAAGAGACCTTCCAGGGTGATGTTCTTTAAACATCTCAGAGAAATATTCAGGCCTCAAACCATTGAGTTACTTATAAATAATTAGCAGCAATACATAGAATTCAATTCTGTATCTAACTGGAGGTGAATGTGCTCTCATGCTGTTTTCTTCAGAACTCTAGCAGCAGCATTTTGAACATACTGTAGCTGTCTAACAGCCAATGAGAAGAGCAAAGCTAAAACATTGAATAGTGGAAAAAAGCATTTACATTGCTGTTTAGTCTTCCAAGACTTCCATGTCTGTCCCGGGCTCTTCACTCTAAGAAACATTCAAGTAACAGGAGCACCAGCTGTTGGGAAACCGGCAGTAATATTAATGGATGGGTTCAGGACGTTATCATCTTTGCGATATGTCAACCACTGATTTCAGTGATTGGGTCTCACTGGACCAAACCATTTACAAGTGTTTTGAAGGAGGCTGCATGATGCCAGTCGGAACTTTTTCCAAACTTTGAAAAGTTTCAAAACGTCACTCCAATCTGAAAGCTGCCCATTTTTGCGGCATGTGACTGCTCATGTATAATCCATTCTGGGAGGCTTTGGCACCACTTTCCCTGCAATGTACAGCTGATTTAATAGGTGGAATTGTAGACAAGTGCTAACCTTTCAAAGTGATGACAGCTGAAGAACGAGATCCAAACGCAGTGCATTGACTGCATTATGGAGACGGAAAATATGAGTTGTAACACCACTTTTTGTCAGGTTCGTTTTCATGCCACGGGTAAAAGTACCAGTCTCCTTTATTCTACATCAAGGTCAGGACTTGGGTGCAGAATGCTTGGTTGCGCATGTTCAAGATATTTTGGAGGATTTTTTGTTCTCAAGTTGAGTTTTTTCATTGTTGGAAAGGACCAAAGACTTAAAAGCCTGAGCAAAACAACAAAAACAACATCTGCAGACCACTTTGTTTTCAAAAGGAATGAAGGCGATAATGGAGACTCAGGTCTTAGCGGCGAGCTCGTGCTTCAAGTTCAAAGCAATTATGGGAGGATGAACAGATATGCATTTAAAAGGAGGACAAACAGCCCAAGAAGAAGCATCTACATAAAGTACAAAGGCAGCTTATTAGCGTAGGTGTCAGGATGAAGCACCACAAAGGAATCTGAAGAAGAGATTTAAATGAAGGGGAAAAAAATCACAAGATCAACATTCATGTCTAAATACATAACGGATCTGTTCAAAGCAAACAACGTTTTTGTTTTTTATGGGTTTTTTTTTATCTTACTTACAATAAAAGACAACACAAACACCTTTTCTTGATGTCTTGGAGGCATTTCTTAGCTCTGGGAACTGGAACTTCACTGTTAAAAACTTTAAAAAGCGAACAAAATCGAGCAGACTGCAAACACTTCAAAATAAAAGTTTTTATAAATATGTGTTTGTGTAGTATGTGTTTTTCAGAGTTGCTTCAGGACGCTGCAGCACTGAGCGAAAGTCGCAGCCTTCTATAAATCTGCCAGGTGCAGACACAAAGAGAAAAATACTACATACTAATGGTGCTTTTAGGCAATCTTTGGATTTCTGTCATTTGGCCCATGATGAGAATTAGAAGCACGGAGCACAAAATAGTCGTTATTTTCCTCTTTGAAAGGCTAATTATCAATTTGAGTGTTCGGCTGTCAGATTACCCATTAAATGTAATTATTGTAAGCAATTAATTCGAAGAGAGCAGCAAGACATGACGATGTAAAATATCTCGAAAGCTTTTTATTTGGTCAGGTCTGGGGAAACAAATGACAAACAAATCAACCACACACCTACACGGCGTCCACGGCTCAGCTGGGGTGGACGGAGGGGGGATTATCTGCCACAACACTCAAATGTGTTTGCAGGACAAAGGAGTAAAGAGGCAGCCAGGCCAAAAAGAGAAATATAACCATCACTGCATTCAGTGTAAACGGGCCTAATGGCTTCCTGCAGAGGCACCACAGTAATCTAGACTGAGATTTTTCTGTTTAACGGCCAGGAAAACCAGCTTCTGATGGTGTGTGGAGACCTAAACATGCTTTGGGGTGTATATACAGTGCTATATATATTGTTATTTATATATGGTACTGTGTAAAAGTCCTAGCCACCTATGCAGATTGTTTCAAGCCATTATTCTGAGCTTGTGATGTTGTTTTTCTGCAAGCAAGGTTAACATTAGAATACGTGCTAACAGACATGAAAGCAGTAAAAAGTATCAAGATTTGTTTTGTTTGTAAAAGTAGTTGATATTGAGTGAGCTGGTGAGGAGAACACAGGTTCGGTTCCAGATTCCTCCTCGGTTCCTCCAGCCGTTGTTTGGATTGTGAAACTCCATCAGCAGCTCCTGATTTAATTTAATGAAGGACTGATCGAGTCAAACCAGGTTTCTGATGGAAACTACAATTAATACTGGACTTCCACAAGGAACACACTGATATAATGTAGATAAAACGTACTGTATCATGTTTTATGTATTTATACTGTTTAGTTTGTTATTTTAGTTTAGTTAGTATATTTAGTAGCATTAACAACTACTTTGTCCATTACACTGGTCCATTATATACAGCTGTACAAAAAAAACTCTCTTCAAATGACATATTTTGTAGATTTTTTAGGTGAAAATACAAGTAGACAGCCTCTCCAGAGAGCAAACATTTAATACACAATGCTGAATTTAACATATTTTAAAAATAATAATACAATGAATAATAATAATAAAGCTTATGGCACACGCTTCTCTCCTGAGAGTTCAAACATTTGTGTAGGACTGTAGGTGAACGGTTACAGGCTGCGGCCGACCTGTTGTCATGAACATCCTTGCTTGTCATCCCCACTCATCATAGATCAGTTTCACAGAACCACAAAACCGCTGTTGACCAGATATGATCATCCAGCCAAGAGCAGCTCTGTGGTCAGAAACTGACCAGAGATTGATGTCGGTCCCTTGAGGGGCAGATTTCATATCTGAAAGGGCCAACGTTCCCAAACCTTGTTGTGCAACTGTATCAGCCATTCTTCCAGCCATCCCTCACTGCAATAACGTGTCTACGGTACGAGTATGTGAATAACGTTTAGCTCCCTGTAACTACATTAGGCTTTATGTATTCCACTTTAGTCCAACAACATGAAATTATACCATTTGACAAAGCCTTAAGAAAGCATTCATCATGTATAGATCAGCAATAAGATTCACCTTCTACCTTTTCCTTTTGTTCAGGCGTTGGTGCTAAATGGGTCCACCAAAGGTCACTGCATCTGGTGGCAAATGTATGATTTATGACCCAACACTATATGCGGTCTTATCAGTCCTTTGCCACAATCAGTGTCTTTTTATGAATAGGTGAGTGTAGATATTAAAGGTTCTTCCTCTGTATCAGGGATGTATGATAAATTCTCCAGACTGGGGAATGTTCAACACCCTTTGGACCCCGCTCTCTTCGGAATGCAAGGACGCGACCGTCGCTGCAATGTACCAAATACCTGTTTGAAAAGAAGACTCATGTTCCAGAGACCACTGTGAATGAGAAGCATCTCGTTTATTGTCCTTCCTGTCTGCTCAGCATTGGCATTTCTACCTTGGCTTCTGTTGGAGTGGAGTGCGTTCGTGATGACCCGCTGCAATACGTTCAACTCCAGGTAATTAATGCCAATTATACGCCTATGCAGTCCCTGTTCCCGCACCTCGCCTCGTTAATCATAATTACCCTTCCTGATGAAACGACAAGACACGTTGCTGAGCGTCCTCAATGCTCTCTGAAGCCTCCAAAGTTGCAGCGCCACTCCCCATTTCTTTATAATCTGCTTTGAATCGCCTTGTTGGTACAATTTTGGCATACTGAGTAGATTAAATGAAAGAATTGTTTTACTGTGAAAGGCTGCAAAGTGCTTAAAGATAGAAGGAGCCTAGATAAAGGAGTTCCAACCACTCAGCATTCAGCACCACCAGTATACTGATCACCACCTGATCATCTGG
>JBBPCY010000035.1:13508287-13546618 GCA_037974405.1 Brachyalestes nurse
ACACACACACACACACACACACACACACACACACACACACACACACACACACACACACACACACACACACACATGTTCACAAATGGAGGAGAAGCCTGTAATTCTGCATTTTTTCTCACTCTGTAGTCATTAAAAAAACCTGCAGTCTCAGTGCAGCTTTCATCTGTATTCCCTGCTTTTTGGCCCCTGCTTTTGATGCTTCAGAAAGAAGAAAGTGAGAGACGGTAAGTGATGAATATGAATATTGCTGCAAATCATATGAAAGAGAGGCTAAGTGAGAGCAGGAGTGGGAAAGATATCAATAAAAAAAGAAAAGTTCTGTTAGGTATTGCACAGAGATTGTAGAAGAGAGGTTACAGTTTTACTGCAGCATTGCTACTATACCTTTACTTTAATAACTAAAGGTACCAAAGAAGGTTCTTAGGAGTGATATTATAGAAGAACCACTTTTGGTTTCCAAAAGAACCTTAGCAATCATGTATATAAATTAGACCTCTGAGAGAAGAACCTTTTCAAAGTTTAACCCTCTTAACCCCACAGTGGTCTGTGCTGTAATTCACTGTAACTTAACTGTAATGTGATTAAGGTGAATTCTGACAGAAAACAGAATAATTACAGCAATATTATTAACAAATTATGTGTGGATAACTATACATTGTATGCATGTATTATGCATTATACATTACTTTTTATGATGGTCATCCCAAAGATGCAGCGAGACAGATGTGCTGCATTGTTTTGTATGCAAGGAGATAAATCTGACTGATTTTTGACTGGATTGCAGTAGTAGTGATACTGAAGAAAGTTGTAAATGTTTTAAGGTGTAAATGTTTTAAAATCTTTATTGCATTATAAGTATAGTTTTACTGAAGGATGACTATTCCATGGTTAACTTTTTAGTTCCATCTTGAATTAAGTAACTGATAGGCAAGTTATTCATTCATTTATAAATAAATTAACTACGCTGCTATTAATGTATCTATATCATTCAATAGTCACAACTAGACCCTAGCAAATAAATGTGTATTAAGCTTTTTCTCTTATTTGGTTTCAGTCTTTCAAAGAGAAAAAGTGCAAAAACATAGTAGAGGAGTTTTTCTGTGTTCAGCATTTAGCAAACATTACATCGATATGACATGATTTTTATAGCCTAATAGGATATCCATCGTTAAGAAATGATCTATGATCTTGTTGTAGTTAGTTACTTCCTCACACCGATCCTTTATTTATTGAAGTAATATGTGGTAATATGTGTTTTCATTACAGTTACATTGTCCATGTCCCTTGGTTATGCTGATCAATTTCTTTTTGTTTATATTAAATGAAATTCACATGTAATTGTCATTTTTCTGGTTATATGATAAAACGGTTATCCATAAGCCTATAACTGTGAAAATGTTCTGATTCCACAAGGGTTTTCTAGACTTCTGCTGAGGTCTAATAGGGTGAAGAACCTCTATAAAATATCTATCTAAGGTGCCTCTATGCATGGCTGACAAATGTTGTGTGACGTTTATATTTCCTTTTCATCAATTAGACATCGATTGAAGTCTTCTTGAGATTTGTAGAAGAAAAGGATACCGACTTAGCAGGAGTAGAACATGCAGTAGGGCTCCGGCAGCCAGATTATGAAGTATATCCCCCATAATCATATAAATCCAATTACTGGCTCTGTGCATTAATGCACTGTAAGCTTGTCTGTACCCTTAGACATGAGTCCTCGAGCGATCGGCTGCTAGGTCATGAAATGCAGAGCTCTATAACATTAGAAGTGGTCAAGCCCAACTGGTTCATGCTCATGGCAAACATTTATTAATTTGCATATGAAATATGATGTGTGGTGCAGCTTCATATAGCCTCTAAATCTGGGAAATGCTCGAGTGATTTATTGATTGTGCGTGGTAGATATCCACCCTGCCATATCCATGTAAGCTGCAGTGTTATTGCTAGTCATTAATCAGGGGTGACAGAAACAAACTGCACTGAAGTAGCTTCTACACACAAGTCAACCCAACGCAAGACAGAGACAGACATAGATAGATGAAGAGGAAGAGCAAAAGAAGAGGAGGAAGGAGAGAGGAAGAGAGAGAGAGAACATGGGTCAGGAGGAAAAGGAGGTGCGGTGCTATGACCATGATAAAGTGCTTCTGTCTGGAACTGAAAGGCAAATCAAATGCTGCAAATGTAACAAATTTCCTTGGTGCCCTGCTCGGAAAGATGGGTTTACAGTAATATTGTACAAAAAATGCTATCACCTTCCGCTGAAAGAGACTGTAGCATGATGAGTTGATGAAACAAGTGCATTGATCTTTTTGATCTCTGTGCTGTCATAGAAGGTCAGGGGTACATCTCTGCAGTTTTTACCATCTCCCGACACAACTGCCATCAGATACTGGCACTACAAAGACTGACCTATTTATGCACCGTCCACAAATGCTACAAATATGAAGCTCTACACAGCAGCAAAAAGCAAACTTTGTTGAAATAACTTATT
The DNA here is from genome assembly GCA_037974405.1 of Brachyalestes nurse. Classification (NCBI taxonomy): domain Eukaryota; kingdom Metazoa; phylum Chordata; class Actinopteri; order Characiformes; family Alestidae; genus Brachyalestes; species Brachyalestes nurse. The sequence goes on from JBBPCY010000035.1 coordinate 13,510,782, forward strand.
AAACAGTTTTAAATTATGCTCTTTTAAATTATTTTAACAACAAAATAATGCACAAAACATTTATAACATCCATTTTTATTGATACAAAGTCTGCCTACACTGTCAGAAAACAAATACTGAATTGTCACTGGTGTGCTGCCTTCAAGCCAAAATTCTGCCTTGAACCAAATTCTGTTGAACAGCAGTATTTTTAAGCTGCACTGAGTCCACACATCCAAATCCTGTCTGAGACAACTCTGAAAACAGAAAGTTATAGAATTAGCAACAATGTTATGGCAAGTAGAGCAAAGGAGATTCTGCACAACTTTCAAGTGATCATTCAGGCTAATCAACTTGCAGCTTCTGTTTAGGTCGAATGGATTTTAATAACACCCAGCAAAGTTTTTCCAAACTAGCTATGCAGTAAGTGAAAGTGACCATTCTTTCATAGGTGAACACACCACAGCACACAGAGTGAACAGCATTATATTCTTTCTCTGCATTTAACCCATTCACCAAGCGAAGCAGTGAGCAGCCAGGAACACAGCGCCCGGGGAGCAGTGTGTGGGGGAGCAGTGTGTGGGGACGGTGCTCAGGGGTATCTTAGAGGTGCTTAGCAGTATTGGGAATTGAACCCACAACTTCCTGATCGCAGGGTGAACGCCCTAACCACTAGGCTACCAACTGCCATAGCTATGAAATGCAATTGCAGGCAGAGCAAACAAAGGTTAATCTTCTCTCGCTTCCTAACTTAAGATATATTTATATTCTCTGTTGCAGCTTTAAATATTTTACACTCCAGGAAGAAAATGCAATGTAGCTGCATATATTTATGTAGATAGAAAGAAGGTGTTCATGTTGAGACCAAAAAAGAAGAAAACATTTTTTCCATATTTATGTGTTTGGGGAAAAGGGGAACAGTGTCATTATCACTTGCGTGTAACCACCTCATGCTTTCTGTTTGAACACAGCAAATTAAAAGAAAGAGATTTTCGCTGCCAGCAAACTCCGCTCTAGTTTTGCCAGCATGCACATTTACATGAAACCTCTCTGACATCACTCATTTCTGTGTGGTGGGTTTCATCTTTTCCCCTCATTTAACTCCTAGGGTATGTGCATGTGTGGAAGTTCTTGTGTGTGTTTGTGTGTGCGTGTGTGAGAGAGCTGGGAAATGGTGGGCAGTGTGTTGTGCGTTCACACAACCATTAGGCTTTAATGAAATATGCCCACAGTTTTCTTGTCATGACTACTAAATGTGATGGGTTGGTAGGACATGAGTTTCATCAGTTGGTCAGTTAAACTTCATGGAGTGAGAGGAAATAAATTAAAATCAAGGCTGTTAATGTTTATCATATTATGAACTGCAGGTGGTTGATAGTGTCCCTATCATATAAAAGGTGTGATACAGCTTCGTGTTTATAATTACAAAACTTTTTAATAAAATAGAGAAGACTACTCTTTATCAACATTATTAATGAGGTCATGAACTCCTCAAAAATCAGTAATAAGCAGGTCTATCACCTAGATAACCAGGACAACAGTACGGTTCCTGCCTTGCCTTGTCTTACCCTTCAGTCAACAGTATACCTACAGTCTAATGTCATATTCATATTCATCAGTGTACTCTTGCCCTTTTAGTTCATATTATTTTAACATTGTTTGCAAACTAATTAGTACTCCTTAATAAAATATTTTTCAATCCTTCTTGAATTCTTTAGATTTTTTTAATATGATGGTGACACTGTGTTACTGGATGTAAAAGGCTGACCTTTTTGTGTCTGGAAACATAAAGCCACATCTAGCCTTTTTATATAATAAGGATACTATGCTACTGGACATTATTGGATATAAATGGCTGTTTGCAACACTGCGCCTTTTGTATTCGTAAATACGATGCCACACAAATCATAGGGGCTCTATGTTATTGGATGTGAAAGTCTGTTTGAGTCTTTTGTATTTGTCTATAAGTGCTGCAAGTGTAGAGATTGCATTAGGCTGTTGTGACTCATGTCCAGACACAGCAAAGACTGCACAGTATTTTTCACACCATGCTGTTAACTACCACACACACTCATGAAGCATCACAGACGTGATGGCATGGGCAGACATACTGTGGCAACTGCGTACACGCATACACTTCTGCTGTAAACTGAAGTAAAACCATGTAAACTTCGTGACATATAAAGTATTCAAGAACACTGTATTATAAGCAACTGGATATGATGATGTAACTCCAGTAGAAAATTCTGTAATATTGATGAGGCAATTCACCAGTACAAGACATGAGTTGAGGGAAAGTTGGGTATTATATCGACTTATATTGCTTTTACAAAAAAAAGGGATGTATTTTGAATGATTCTAGTGACACACTCAGGAGAAACAGCAAAAAAGGGGGCCCTCCAGCAAGTGTGGATGCCACTGTGCAAACATATTGCACCATCACCGGTAAAGCACAATGTTTCTGTGATGATTTTGTTTTGCGGTAAATGATGCAAAGCCTGTTAGACATATGTTGTACTGTAGAAAATGGCTTATGACATGCATCTAGGTCAGTATTTGTCAAATAATTGGCTACAACACATCAGGTATAATATGGTAAATGCTTTGCAATCAATAAATCAAAAAAAATAAATGAGTGGATTAGCTAGCCACCTAACATATGGAATTTTTGTGTCTGATTAAAATTGCATACAGGTCAGACAAGATACATTTTCCTTCTGCGGACAGAGGAGCTGGATCATCTAATGTTAGTGAGAAACTGCTGTTTTGTAGTTGCTGATTCCTGGAAGACTTCATCTAGAGGATAACAGATTCAATCTGTTATTTGGATTGAAGTCATAAAATTAACTTGTCTTTCTTGTGTTTCTAAGGAACGATTTTACTGGTCTCCCCAGTCAAAAAGGGGCTCTTGTGTGCTTGGACCCTGCGGCTTTAGCCTCTTTTAGCACAGATAATCCGGCCATGCTCATAGCGGTCACAAAGCAGCAGGAGTCAGTAAGTAAGTAAGTAAGTAAGTAAGTAAGAAAGAAAGAAAGAAAGAAAGAAAGAAAACTGACTGAGCATTATACAGTCTGTCCTGAGTTCATCCTGTTCCTGCACTTTTCAGTCAATACCTGACACTATGACCTGAGAGGTGGCCTAGTCATGTCACTCAGAGATCCTTCAAGCCTGTCACAAATTAGCACAGCCTTTTGAGAACCAATGGCACAGCAGAGCCTGGAAAAGTGCAGCTCCAGCACAATGGTGTACAGCAGGGAAGCAGGTGTGGACTATATAGGACGCTGGCTCATTTTTGCTTTGGTGGAAATGAAACCTCTGGAACACTTCTTGGGCACCATGTCAAAAGCAGAAGCTGAGAAGTTAAAACAGACAATTAACATCATCTAATAGGCTCCCCAGTGTGAGTTTTTAAAGCGTATGATCTGATTTCAACCTACCTGATTTCACTTATTATGGTATTCCTAAAAGAACTTCAATTTTTTTCTTTTTTTTTTTGCTATGCCACTTTGCTTTCATCAACTTCTCTCCCTGAACTTCCTAGCACAGGCCTGGGGGCCCAGAGAGGCAGACTGAAGGACAGGCAGCACAGAAGAGTGAAAGGAGAGGCAGGAGAGAGAAGAAGACAGTGGAGGGGAGCAGCCTTTGTTCTTGGTGGGGTGTTTTTGTCATTTTTGTGAATATTATTAGCACCTGAGCCAAGGGCGAGAGGAGGATGTTCTGTTTGAATGTACTAACTATGACTTCAAAAATGACCTTGAGGTAGATGGATGTCTTTGCTTAGCTCCTATAAGCTGTTTAGCACATAGTGATTAGCCTTCTTTTAAAGAATTCACGCCCATTTTGACTGGATGGGATGCTCTTCAGGACACTCTTAAAAACAAATTATTCCCTTTTACACATTCATGTATATGCTTCTACGTGGCCCATAACAGTTTAGCCCACCTGTTCATGATGAAGTTATGAGGAGTACAGCAAAATGTTCTAAACAAGGTTCAAAAACGAGTGGAACAGAAGATATATCTATATATCAGTATTAAAGATGCAGTAACAAAAACAGAAGGGTATGGGCCCCTTAAATGTTAATATTCCCAAACTATTCTGTTTTAGGGAAAATGTATTCTATAGAACATCTAGAAAGGTTCTTTGCCATTGCACTTTTTTATTTTCAGAATAACAACCGTTCTTGGAATGATTTAGGAAAATTTATATGAATATAACACTAAGAAACCAATTAAAAAAATCATTTTTTATTGTAAATTTTGCATGGGTCTGTATAAGGTTATATATAAAACCATGAATAAGGCAATGCATCATTTGAATGCTTACATGGTTCTTGCATGGCTAAATAGTACTTTGTAGAAGCTGTATATGGTTTGTTAAAGAACCTTTTTAAAATGTTTTCCCCAGAAAGGGTTTCCTTAATATTACAAGTCAAACAACTTTTTGGTATAATATAGAAGAGAACGTTTTTTTTACTAAAAGTGTGGGATTTAATCACGCTGGAGAGACCTGACCTGAATATTTCTGTGTTTTTGAAAACAAAAACACAAGCCTATTTGTTTCATTCACAGCTTTCACTGGAATCACCTTTTAGTGTCTAGTTAGTGTTTAATTTAATGTGTTAGTACCTTTCAGTCTGGCTGACCAGTAAAGTGAATTGATTATCCTCTTTTGAGAAGCTTTATATATTTCTGTTAACTTTCCATTACTTCCCATTGATCATCTTCTTAAAATACTCACAGTCCAGTTTGTTTCCATCAACATCTCACAAACAAAGCTCCTCAGCAGTAATTACTTCCACTTTGGTTCTCAACTATTTAAATGTAAGCCCTTGCTATTTTTTCTTCTGCCACTGCAAGTACATCTCTGACCTTACTGACAGCATACCAGCAGCTCTGGCAATATGAGAGATGATTGTTTTCTCGATTCACAGTGGTAATGGTCTGTATTTAGATCCATGTCAGAAAACATGCTCTGAATAGATGCCATTGCAAGGACAAAATAACCCCATCTGGACTCACCCTGAAGCTTTAGCCTTTGAACCTTTAAGGCTGCTTTATTTCAGATTCAACTTTCAGATATAAATTCCCTGCTACGGAATGACCAAATGGACAGGAGAAAAATCATTAACAAACTGAATTCAACAACAGAGGTTTCACGATTTAGTCTTCCACTGTTGTGCTCTGTATTTGGTCATGTTCAGGCAACTGTATCTTCTAAAGCTCTCCCCTGCACTTAAATCTGACCTTCTGACAGTGTGAAAGATCTGCCCACAGCCCTGTTGGACAAAGAGGAAAGATGAAACTTATGCATGAAGAGTTCAAGTTCAAGGAAGAGAGAATGGTTAAATATAGAGTAGATCTTTCTCCTCTCATTCAGAGAGAATATTTCATTGCGAACTCTGTGTCCCTTGAGGCCGGACCGTCTCGTCCAATCCCACAGAAGACCTACTGTAGCACAAATTGCTGAAAAAGTTAGTGCTGGCTGTGATCACAGTTTGCTGTGTAAGAGCACTGGATCATGAAGCAGTTAAAGAAGGTAGCCTTTTCTGATGAATCACATTTTCTTTTAAGTGAATTGATTCTTCTTTTGTGAAGTTTTATATATTTCTAATAACTTTCCATTATCCCTCATTGATCATCTTCTTAAAAAAACTCAGTTCAGTTTGTTTCCATTGACATCTTGCTAACAAACCTCCTCAGCAGATATTACTTGGTTTTTGTCGATTTCAGTGTAAGCCTTTGGTATTTTCCTTTTGCCACTGCATGCACATCTCTGATATTGCTGACAGCATATTACCCTAGCAATATGAGATAATATTTTATTATTTTCTTGATTCCTAATGTAATGGTCCAGATTTAGACCCATTTCTAAAAAACAAGGCATGCTTTTGCGTTCACACACTGGTTGAAGCATTGAACTGAGTAGTGTCGCACTGCATTAATATGTTGCTATAGAGGTCATCCCAACAGGTGAACTTATTGGATCTTCTCTATGTATTTGGATGAGAATAACTGGATGCCATGGCAAGTAGGAAAAAAAAATTGAAGGCTGGAAAATGTAGGAGGAAAATCACTGCAATGAAATCAAAAGCAACTTGGAGCAAACCATAATCACCAATGAAAATGTAATGCTTCGGTCTTACACTGTTATGTTCTATATTTCATGGGCTTTCTAGTTGGTCATGTTAAGGCAGCTGTATCTCCTAGAGCTCTGCCCCTGATCTGCTGAGTATGATCTGCCGTCAGTGTGAAAAATCTCTGAGCAGCCCTGCTGGACAAAGGAGAATGATATGACTTATGCACGAAGAGTTTAAATTCAAGAAAGAGAGAATGGTATAGTGTAGATCTTTCTCCCCTTATTCAGAGAGAATATTTCATTGCGAACACTATGTCCCCTCATATGGGAACTGTGAAAATGAAGACACCTCTGATGGTTTGGCTGGTACTCTACTGAACACTTGAGGAGGCTGAACAGAGTCAGCTATGTGCATTTTTGTGTCTTGTTCAGGAGGTGTTCTATGATGAGTAATGAGCACACATTTGCACTTGTAACTGTAATTGTTTCACTGTACATAACCCCTCTGCAGATGCCAGTACAAGCCAGCACATTCTTAAATATTAAGTGCCAAAATAGGTTCTTTGGAGAAAAAAACATACTGAAACCACTGAATGCTTTAAAGTGTGACTGCAGTTTCACTTAAAAACTTCATGTATGAAGAGGTTTAGAGTGTTACAGACGAATTCTATAAATTGATAAATTTTTCATATTATACCTTGTTGGGAGTTGTCTTTACTCTTACAACAAATATCACAGCTGCATTATGACTGTTATCTTGATGAGAGCGTTTGTATCTTATTTGTAGAGAATATTTGTAAACAAACAAGTGAATATACAGCATATTGAAATGAAACGTTATTAACAACAACATTAAAACCATTGATAGGTGAAGTGAATAACACTGAACATCTGGGTACAATGGTATCTGTCAAGGTATGGGAAAAAAGAGTCAAGGTCAAAATAAACTTTGTCATCTCAGCTATATTGTCACGATGCTGCGCGGCGTGTTTGTGCAGGAGGCACAGAGGCAGACAGTATCCATACCTTTTAAGGCTTTTATTCCAAACAGAAACGAGAAAACAAAAGGCACGATGGCCGAAGCTCTTTGCGTCAAACAGAAACAAAACACACACACGACAGAACCCATAAAAGTGCGATGAAAAACGGACAAAGAAAACGTGAACAAACGTGACTTTTAAACTGAACAGAACTCAAAACAGGTGCAAACAGAAGTTTCCCAAAACAGGTGGCCAGTTCAGCCCAGTACCGCTGCCACGCCCCCAGTCAAAATAAGAGTCCCTACGGTCCTACGTAGGGACTCTTTATAGAATGTTTAAGGCTGCAATATGCGAATGAGCCTTTGACTGATTACAGTGTTTCTGACAGGGTGACCAATCACAGCTCCAGGTGAGTTACTGGGTGTTATGATGAATTGAGGTCTTCATGTAATCCAACAAAAGTAATAATTTTGGCCAATCTTTAACCATGATAGGCACTAATTGGTGTTTTTAAAGAGCCCGTATTCTACATTTTCCTTCTATTTATTGGCCTCCTGGACTTTTGATGGATTGTGTACACAAATGATTTCATAATTCATCATAATTCATTCTTACATGACGATTTTCCAACCACAGAGTTAAAGAGTCTGTTTTGTTCTTTTGCTTTAGGGCTGATATATTTAACTGATCTCATTTCTGATTGGCTGCCCTGTATTGCAGCTCATTCAAAAGACAGCCTGGGGCCGAACCACTCCTCATAACTTCGGCATGAATGGGTGGAGCTAAACTGATGTCGGGTGAATGAGGAGAAGTATGGAAATATGTGGAATTTGTGACATCACAAAAGCTCATTTTAAAACGGGTCGTTTTTGCAGCTTAGTTTCCATGTATGGACTGTGTGGACGGTGCAGCGAATATGTACATACTTCACCTTTTTAATTTCAGAAACGTGATATGATGATATGGACCCTTTAATGTGTTGATATCACAATCGCAATATGTAGCCGTAAAATTGCATTACTAATGTGTTGTCCATATTGTGCAGCCCTAGATTAAAAGGATATTTGGGTATGTGAATGTTGTAAAAGGGAGATGATGTAACTGGATCATAAATGGTTGGATAAATGGATGATGAAATGAAGGAATAGCTGGATAAATAAACGTCCCGGTAAACCAGCCCTCTGGTAAATGATGGCTTTCGTGACTTCATGATGGTGTAAATAAGAGCTGGAGCAAATGGAGGAGAAAAGTCTGAAGCTAAACAAAAATAGTGGCAGGTTCTTATGACGTCATGCATATTTGAGTGCGTTTTGACCTCCTGGAAATTCGGAGTGATGGAAAGGTCGAACCTCGATGACATCATCCACTTCAGGAACATAAACGTCATCACTCAAAAGCAGCCAGTGACCTATAAACAGTCAGAGCTGCAGCCAGTATTGAACGCTGTGTGTGTGTGTGTGTGTATGTGTGTATTTGTGTCTTTGTTTATGCTCACTCTAGTGCACTCTGACCCAGCCTGCAATTATCTGTGCATATTTTAGCATTAAGTGAACAAATGGGTCAAAATCATAATGACGTGTGTCTGCTTTCATTGCTGCATTATAGTTTATGGTCTGTCATATTTATGCTTTCCTCACCAGAGGCTACAATATGAGAGAGAAGAACGAAGAAAGAGAGGGAGGTAAGGAGAGTGAAAGATAGTTGGATAGATAGATAGATAGATAGATAGATAGATAATAAATATATGGGTAGATAGACAGATAGAAGAGAGAGAGAAAGAGAGAGAGAGAGAAAGAGAGAGAGAGAGAAAGAGAGAGAGAAAGAGAGAGAGAGCGCGAGAGAGAGAGAGAGAGAGAGAGCTAGTATTGATGGCAATCCTCACCACGGACGCACATGGGAGACAGTTTGTCATCCTGCCAGTGGAAAAATCAATCAATTCAACAAACTACAGCTCATTTAAGGCTGTGTATTTAAATAATAAACCTGGCGTGTGTGTATATATTTATGTGTGTATGGGTAGCGTGTGAGCATGTGCGTACAATTTTAATTCACTTACAATTATACTGCTTATTGGAACAATAATAAACTGTCTTGAGCCACCCCTCATTTCATAATATTTTGCTTTGAATCACCTTGTTGGTACAGAAGTACCATTTTATGAATCTCAAACTCTCTTATCTTTGTCATGTTGAGGAGATTAAATGAAAGAAATAAGAATAAATGTTTTACTGTAACAGGCTGCAATGTGTCTAAAGAGACAAGGAGCCCAGATAAAGGAGTTCCACCCACTCAGCATTCAGCACCACCAGTATACTGATCACCACCTGATCATCTGGAATCATCTCCTCCTGTTTCTTCACTGGTTCAGGACTTAAGTTAGATGTGCTTTGTTCAGGGACTGAACTGAAAATGAGAGTCTTTGAAAGTCCTCAATATTACTTTTAAAACAGAAGAAAGTCTGGATCTTTGGAAGCAAAATATTAAGAAATGAGGACTGGCTTAAGATTTTTGTGTTCAGTGATCTATGTCAGTCTGGAATCCATGAGTTTGACACTGGTGATGTCAGGGCCATCCGTGGCCAGACCTGGAGCACCGCTGACCGTGATCTGTTTGACCTATTTCAAAGTAAAGTGAAGAACATCAGCCATGCGTCGATGCGATATTGGGCTTTAACTGAATTCTCGTAATTGCTATTCCATCTCTGTTCGGATGCTAATGAGTGCATATTTTCAAGGATAATTTTCACTTAGATCAGACCCTCACAGATAAATGTCGAGAGCCTGGATCCTGGCGGCTGCTCAGGATGAGGTGTCGTTAAAAAGAGCGTTAGGATCCCACAGGTTTCCCAACAGGAGAGGCCGGAGTCCGGGAGGACAGAGTGGCATCACGTGATCAGCCGTGAATGGAATAACACAGAGACGGCGTCTCTGGTGGACGTTGCTCAGTGGTGTTTTTGACATCAGTGTGGCGGCGTGCAGCCTGTGGAGAGGCTGGAGAGACCGTCTAAAGACTACACCTCTCCAGTGACTGTGCTGAGGGAAATCAACAAGGTTCTCCCAGCTCATCAGGCAGTCAGAGAAGATTCAGAGCTGTTACGGAACTGTTGTCTTAGCAGAGGAGTGGTGCCAGCAGTGCTAATTGCAGGACGTGTGAAAGGTACTTGGGAGCGAAAAAGAGCTTTTTTAATATGGATGGGTTTTTTCTCTGGGTACTTTTGCTTCACTGAGAAGTTCAATATCTCACACATTTTCTCAATACTCTTAAAAAAGGGTTTACCCTTTAGAAGCACCATTAAGAACCTGTAAAGGACACTTAAAGAACCTTTACATTAAATGAAGGTTCTTTAAACCCATAGAGGATTCTTTACACTCATTTACAATACATTGTTCTTTAGGGTAGCATTGTTGCCTCACAGCAAGAAGGTCATGGGTTTGTTTCACCACCTGGAGGAAGCTGTGTTATTGGATTAATGGGGGGGAACCTCTAAGAAAACAATTATGTAAATGCTACATGAGGTTTTGACCTAAAATGTATATTAAAAAATCCACTCAGGTGCAAATGGCGAAAATTAGGGTAAATAATTTTTTTCCAGATTAACCAGATTTTTACCATCAACATTCCTTATAAACACTCAGTAGACATGTGCACATTCATTGGAGGGTTTGGATAGTAAATGGAATTCTTTTTTTGTGTTAGTCTTTTTTGTGAAAGTCTTTATTTGTGTTAGAGACATTGCTACACCTGGTTCAACTCACCACCACTGTGAAGAAATCCAACTGTTTCTCTTCAAGGAATCATTTTGCACCAAAAGCGACTCGGCATGACTATATTTACATCGATTGAATCATGCAGAAATCCTGAAAAATCTATGTAATTCCCCTTTAAAGCTGTGTAGCATCATCATTAATACGGTAATAATATCAGGAGCACATTGTGTGACAGATCAGGAGTGGGTCAAATGCTCCAATGGCTCGAAAGGTGTCATTTTATCACAAAGAAATGCTCGCCTGCCTGAACAAAATAATAGCTTCTTATTATATTATCTGCAGGACAATGCACTGCATGTTACACGGAGAGTCTAAATAATCGATGGATCAGGCCTCGGTGGACAGTGCCAGTCCTGCACTCGTGCTCATAACCTGCACATGTGAGTGAATTATGTTTTCATTAGCTCAGAATGGTTTTTAGCAGTAACGTATAGAGGAATGTAATGAGAAAAAACACGCCAGCCTTGGTTTCCGCCGCCAACTCCGCTCAGGCTTGTAATGTAGCTTGTGAACGGGTTCGTATCCTGCTGGAGGGAGAAATCATTAACGGAATGGGGGAACGGGGCTTTATTTCCAAGCTCAAACAGGGAAAAGGCCCGAATGCAGTTGGGAGTCAACAAGCCCGTCCCAGCGGCTCCCTCGATGATGAATTCTACGGCTGTACTTTAAGTGAACAATACTGTAAAGCCCAGAGGAACAGTGCGGGGAGCGAGCATTGATTTGTTTGGGCTGCAGAGTGTGATGAGTGTGTTGAGCGTCATTAAATCAGCCATGCAGATAACCGAGCCTGTCTGCCATAACGCTTTGTCTTCACACTCACACACGCACACACACACACATCACAATGTGTTTTCATCTTCTGAACTTCACCCCATATGTGCACACAGGATTCATCACTGCTTGTATAAAAAAAGGCGCATAACAATGTATCGCTTCCCCTGCGGAAGCCCTAAAAGAGAATTTATGTGCTTTGTTTCTCTGATTCTCCCTAATTCTATTTTCGGATCTGTCAGCAACAGGGGGAGAGGTTCCAAATTTTCCCAAATTAAATGTCCGCTCATTGGCTATGTTGCCCCACGTCACATGGTACCTAAACCAGACTCTGTCTGAGCCACATGGCTATAATGCAGCCCAGTGGACAGTTCAACACGCTTGGAGGAGAGCTTTAACTTTCAATTCAGTTAAATCAGCCAACCGATGCCCACCTTTGATGGGTGATGCGGGGAGAGGAAGGGTTGTCCTGCCAACACAGAGAGAGCAAAGCCAATTGTGTTCTCTTACACTCAGCCACTGATGGCAGATCGCTTTTTGGAGTTTAATGATGGAATATTTATTTTTTTTAAAAATCTATATTATTATTATTATTATTATTATTATTACTTTTCTTTAGATAAAAAAACCCACCACAGACCTACAGCAATATACAGTATACATATACAGCCATGGAAAAAAGAGACCACTTTTGTGTGTGTGTGTGTGTGTGTGTGTGTGTGTGAAATGCACAGGTTGCTATTCTTTTATGAACTATTGCAGTGTGAGCTGTGTAAAATATAAGAAATGTCTCCATATGTGTTGTGAGTGCAGTAGTGTTTGTAGAGCAGCTTTTCTAATAAATTTTTAAAATAAATTATTTATATGTATCATTTTAAACATTTGGAATTTAGAGTGAAGTCTGATTTTACAAAGACACACTCCCACAAATGACAAAAGCAATAAGGAGAAAAAATTATGCGGCCTCTATTTTTTTTCCACATATGTACAAGTGACCCAAATCAGCACCATGGACAGCCGCCGCCACACTCAGCTGAGCAGGGAGGGAGCGCCCCTGAATTTCTCACAGCTGAAGGTGATTCAGAGATCACAGTCAATGAGAGGAGCTGTGGGGGTAAAAGGGCCCGTGCAGAACAGCATGGCGAGTTGGTGTGGATGAAGAAGAACGACGGCTTCAACTCCTCCCCTTTTCCGACAGACTCCAGCCCAGAGGATTCCCCGCATTGATTCCCACATCGCCGGTGCCACCCAGAGACCCCATGCCGTTTAGCCATTGCACCTTCAGTGTGGAAGACGGAGGCAGGAGCAGCCGATCACCACTTACCTCACCTTGTCACGCTTCCCTGCACATGCCCTTCCAGCACCGAAGAGCACTGTAAATAAAGTTACACTATTATTTCAACATACATCTTTGTCTCACCTGCTCTGTTCCATGTCCTCTCAAGTTGGCAGTGCATACAATACACACACACACACACACATACATACACACACAGAGTACCATGCAAAAGTCTTGAGTTACTCCACAATACCATCTGGAACAGCTTCATTTTTCAGCATGACAGCAGTTCCCAACACACTGCCAATGCAGTCAAAGCTAACCTCGGCAGAAAAGAACACATTCAGTCATGGACTGGCCTCCTCAAAGCCTGGATATCAACCCAACATCACTGAAGCAATGTGGGATCATCTTGACGGAGAACGAAACTGTACCTACCTACTGTCTCATTTTCCTAGCAAAATATACATGAGCTCCAGATTTTTGCACAGTCCTGTATGAGGTATAGTTTTCACAATATCCTAAACTAATTCTGTCATGATCATAGAAAAACAAAGTCAACAAAGTCAAATGTCAAGAAAAAGATCATCCTGTTGTCTCAGGGACGCAAATTAGATCATAATAATGACATTAATCAACATCGTAAGAAAATAAGTGAAATGAAGTAAGCAAACCTGTGCCTGTCTGTGTGACTCATGGTTTCATGTGTATTTCATGTGTATTTTAGGTGTAGAGGGCATGATGGAACATGATGCTCTGCTTCACTCTCTACACTCACTCTAGGACTCTCTGTGTAGCTCCAGGCAGAAACACAAACAGAAAGGGAGGTTTATGGGGAACATAATCAGACGCAGGACAAAGAGCGAGTTTTGAGCCAGACTACTCTCTGATGCTTTGATGAGGTCACTATAGCAACACTGGGTAAGTTATTCTGATTGTTATGACGTGTCTGCAAGTGAAACAATACCTTGATTATGAAGCTTGAAAACAGCCATACAGTCTGCCCAGAATTGTGCTTCTGGGTTCATTCTTATGAGAAAATAGAATTTAATCAAATTTGTTTGTGTCTCATTATGTGTTCTAATATATACTACTTGAATATACTTGTTTACTGGCATGCAGATGTATTTTGAATGCATTTTTGCCCCCAAAATTGAAACACTGTTTCATTTGTCTCATTAGGACAGTTCCAAAGTAAAATTGCAAAATATCACTACTTATGTCAGTAATATTGATCTACTACTGATTTCTATTACGTGCAGTAACAGACTCCAAACCACTATTTGTGTTATTAGTAGTTCACTTAACTGTAAGTTGCTTATGTATCAGTATTTGTGTATGTAGCATAGTGTATTCCATATTGAGATTTTTCTGCAAACTTTTATTGGATTTATTTAGACTTTATATTTTATATTGCTCTGTGTCTCTGTGCAGTCATAAGCAATTTGCTCCGGAGTCACTAAAGTTTACTGATTCTGTTTGTGATTAATCACTGAACGTAAATGTACAGCACATTTTTATCAGAATGCAATATCTCGTTTGTCATAAATGTGCATAAGGACTTCACAGTATATTTCACATTATACTATATGACCTGTATCTCCCTCTGTCCATTATAGGGATGTAGATGTCCACACAGGCATTGTGTTTGTGTTATCAGGCCTCTGTTGCCATTGCCAGTGGGCGTAAGTTAACAGTGAGGCGTAGGAGAGATCTGTATGAAGACTATTATTCCGATGGTGGTAGGTGAGGGGATGCGGTTTCAGCAATCTGCTCAAATATGGGCCACACACACACAGACCTTTGTGGTTAGCAACCCACCCAATTTCATTTGTGGGATTTATGACATATTGTGTGGAGGTACGGGGGTCTATTTGAGGTGTGATCTCTCTGTTCGGAAGAATATCGGGAATCCATGCGCGTGACTTCTGTGACCCTCATAAATTATTCGCTGGTGACACTCGTGGAAGGTGCAATGGCATTTTCTCTTTACATACATCTTCATATGGAGGCTTTATTTTTATTTTTCAGGCATAAAGAGACACTCTGGGAGCCTCATCCCACTCCGGCGCCAGGGTTCGACCACTGTAATACAGTGTCAGTGCAGAATAGCCGGGTGTATATTGATATACAGGACATACACTCTCTCATTTGCCTCGTATTTTGTTCCCCTTATTCATATTCCCGCTTATTATTCAAAGCAGCAAACCTTACATCAGCCTGCAATGTGTATGTGCTTTTGTCGGCATATTATTCGTACAGGGTAGGCAAACTGCAGCCCCGCTATCCATTATGCATGTCCGCACCTGTCAGAATCACACAATCACTACGTCGTAATTCAGCGTGTGTTTGGAAAGCATCCGCACACACTGGAGCCTCCGCCACGGACCCGGTCTTAAAGGAGTGGTTGATGGATCAATCAGAGCCCATCTCGGCAGGTTGACCATGCTCAGTAAATAGAAAACGTGTTGATTAGATTCGCACCGACTGTATTTATTATTCTACTGTTACCTTTCTAATATGTTCGGAAACATATGGGCCCTTTGTGCTGTATTTATTGTAGAATTGGATGCAGGTGAGTGCACACCACCACCACCACCAATGGGAACCGACAGATCAAGGTGAAGAACTGAGAGCAAAGAGAGTGTTTAAGTATAATGTGGGTCAGGCACGTAGGACTAGGCAAGCAGGCAGAACACTTCAAGCGTGAGCCCTGTTTAAAAGCTCGCTGCAAATCTACATATTCAGTCATATGCATATCTTTATAAAGAGGCTTCATTTTAGCGTAGGCATGTGCAAGACTCTGAAGCCCGAATACTAATCCGGCATCAGTATTCAGCCGCTGTGATACAGTGGCTGTGCAGAATAAAAGAGTGTATATTGATGTACAGAACATACAGCCTCATATTTTGTTCCCCAGTCATTCATATGCAGAACACTCGCAAATTGCATGTTCTATTGATTTTCTAAGCGGGGGATAACTCAACACATATACACCCTGCACATTTTTTTTCAGCAAGTTTAATTTATTAGAAAAAAAATCAAACATAAACATAAAATAACAAAAAAATGTGCCTTTTGTATTGCAATATCTTATTCATAATCAGAGTAACTCAGTAAATAAACAGCAATTCTGCATTACAGTGTTCTCTGTAGAGGACGTGTATTAATTTTTACTTTGAAAATCAGCAAAACGTTGTGTTTTTGCCCAGGAGTGCCAAAACTTTTCTGCTCAACGGCAGGACCAGCTGCCTCAGAATGAGATCGTCCCTTGCATGCTGGCAAAACAAAATGTTTTTTGAAAAGCAGTCTCCAGCGGAGAACTGCGCCAATCGACAGTAGTTGTAAGCGTGTATCGCGGCGAAATCACTTTCATCTTAATGAGACTCAAGCAGAGAAACATGGGAAACGCTAACGGCATTTTAATTGCATCACCATTGATCATGACTTATAGCTACCCGGTTCTGATGCTTGATCTGAAAACAATGGCTTTTGGCTGGAATCAAAGCGTTGCCTCATGCTAGAGGAGATCAGAGGGAGCGTTTAGCACCTCCCGAAGGCCTCCGGAGAGGCCGTCAAACTCTGACATGCAAGCGAGCGGCCTCTCTCTTCCCTCCTCAAACAGCCAGGCCGTGCCGTCACCGCTTTGGAGATGCGACGAGTTGCCAGCGGCCGCGCTCCTCCGTGTTGGGATGGCGTGAATATTCAGCCTGACAGACGAGCAATTTGCTGAGCTAATGCAACGCATATGATAACGATGACAATGTGTTTCCACTGCGTGGTGAAAAGTATGTGGGTGTGGAATCTGGGTGTGTCATCAGAATGGGTCCAAGAAAAATGGGACGCCTGAGAGGGATAAACAAAGTTGACCTGACCTAATCTTTATTGTGACTATGTCATTTTTTTAACGCTAGCTCACAGAGCGCTGTCGGACGGTGTTTACACACACGGTTTGATTGACACCCCAGGGAGATCCAGGATCCCAGCCGAAGTGCCTTAGGCCTGCTACCACAAGCGCCCCAGGCCCTTCCCTGTCACATCCTTGTGAGGCGACCTGCCACTCCGCTAACAGGCCAGTCATCATCTATCGTCACACGTGGCTAGCTAACCTAGCCTCAATCGCCTTTCATGGACACATTTCTGTAAGCAAAGTTAGCATTCTGTCACCCTGGAAGTGAGATGGATTGGCATTGCAAAGCATCTCTGGGCTCGGACCATAAATCAGCGTTTAGCACGGATGCTGTTTTGGGACACAGAGGGCAGGATGTGTGAAGGCTTGGGCTGATAAGGAGTTGCAAAGCCATTGCACAGACTGTTCACACAGTAGAGCACAGTTACAGTTAGCATTTCATCATTTCCTACGTTTATTAGGAGCTGCGGGGGCCCCGCCACAGTGGTGGATGGTGGAACCGGTACGTGTGGGTTGGCATAGAAGTATTAATGACTTCAATATATAATATTATAGAATTCTGAATTCTGAACTCACTGTGTTTATTCTGTGTGGAAGTGTTAAGACAATTTGAACTAATTACCCTTTAATTAGTTCAAATTGTCTTAAAACTCCCACACATCAATTTTTCAACATTTCTGCAGGGAATTAGCTAAAATGTCTTAAACACAATATGGTTAAGATCTAAAGAAAGTCAATTAAATTCTTTCATTTAATGCTTCTCAAAGCCCATTTATGGAATACATTATGTGCTTCTTTTTATAGTTATAGAGTGGAGGGGTATGTGGAAGGTGTTCTAAAGCAAAATAGTCCAAAGATAATACTTTTTTTAATCAGAATTACCACAATTTTATCATGATCAACGTATGTAAACACATGTAAGACATGGTCCACTGCTTGTTAACGACCCCAGGTTGCTGTTAACACCATTTCACCTTCAACATTTCACATCATCTCAAGCACTGAATTTTGCAGGGATTAAAAATACCTCTTTAACTGATGGCGAGGGGGTAGTTAGCACTATATCCGTAGCGATATGTGTACAGATAGAAGACTGGTGCTAAAATCTCATGCCCTGATTGACGCTCATGGCTCAGCAGGCCACAACACTGGCTTTAAAAAAAAGCCCTGCACATTTAGATTTAGCCAGTTGGCTGCGGTCTGACAATAAGAGCAGTCAATAAAATTTGGGTTATTTGTGTCGTTTGAGGTGATGGTTTTTCCAAAAGCCGAAGTTTGATTGGTCTGGATGCCTGCTGCTTTAGCTGGCATACGGCAACGAGAGCATTTGATTGAAATGGCTCTGTATCCCGCCTGGCTGGACACGTGTCTGCTCTAATGTCGACTTGTTATGTCAAATCCAGCCTCGCGTCCACACGGGCTGCCGCTCACTCCTTCCCTTGAAAACCCTCTGCCACATGGACGGAGTCGAGGCATCGACATCTTCGTTAAACGTAACTGCGTGAAGCCGAGCGACACTCTTTTCCCGAAAGCAGTGAGATCGATGGAATACATACATATTTTCAGCCGCTTTGTTCTTTATGCCGCGTGATATTATATTATATTATGCCCGAATACAGTTGGATGCAAAAAAACCCAAAAAACTGCAGGCCATGTGGAAAACAAATGCTTTCCGAGCTCTCCGTGAGATGTGAAGGATGCCGAGGTAGCTATTGATTTCTGGTTGTTTGTCATGCTGCACTGGCCTGCTGTGAGACTTCCACTGATGTGTGTGTTTTTTTCTCTCTCTCTTTCTTTCTCTCTCTCTTTCTCTCTCTCTTTCTCCGCTCAGGCAGCCTCCGTGGCACCACACGTGGAAATGCTGCAGGATAAGGAGTCCGAGGTAGAGGAAAAACATAGAGGGAAAACTCATAATGGCTGCGAAAACAAAGCCATTGTGTGATAAAAGTGGGCTGACTCATTCAGCCACTTAATTGGGGCAGGTTCTGTCCTTATGTTTTTTTTGAGGGGGGGGGGCGCAGGCTGTGAGGAAGCTTTGTCTTCATCTGATTTCTGATAAGAAGGTTTCCTTCAATCCAATTTGCGGGGTGACAATGGGCAAGTACTGTATTGGGAAAGCCTTGTCTGTAATAGAAACTAAATACTGTCTCCGCCGGCTGCCGCGAATCAAACAGTCAGGTGAGACGGTCGGCATTCAGCATTCGAGATGTTTTAAATGCATTATGCAGAGACAATTATCTCTGGCCTGGAGCCGCTATGGAGGCGCGTCTGCACGTACTTGGTAATCAGTAGCTCCTTCCCAGACTAAACAGAAATGTGTGGCCAAACTTTTTATGAGTTACATATTTATGCTGGTTGATAAGAATGGATAATCACATCATCTTCTGTTGTGCGGATGCAAAAAAAAGAACAGGCCCTTGAGCCTTCTTATCTCACTGTCTTGTTTTCCAAGGCTTGCCTTATTAACATCTGCGGACGTTCGGTCTCATCCGAAACGCTACAGTAGCCAGCATACCTGCCAGCCTTCCCTTTTCACCTGGACCTGCCACCTTCCAGCAGAGATACCGTAAGCATTCTCCATATCCCCCCACACTTGGTGAGGGACCCTGTCTCCTTGCGAAAGCCAGTAATGAGTGAGAATCAGCAAACTGTCGAAGCTTGAAGGTCCAGAAGCCTGGGTGCAGCTGACTGGCCGCTGTCCAGCCCTGCTAGGCCCATCACTGCAGCGGGAAATCCAATTAGGGCGCTGAAAGTCATCTCTCGGCCGTGCCAGCTCTTGGAAAAGAGAGAAAGCGAGAGGAAAAGAAAGAAGCCCTCCTCTAAGTTCCTCCAGCCCCCCGTGACGGCAATAGGGTTTGGCGCCCAAAATGCAAACACTGAGCTGCATTATGAATCTGATTACTGAAACGGCTAATTGGCCCTCCAAACAGAGCCCTCGTACCCAGCTTCTGTCCGCCGAGACTGATGCGAACTTCCACTGCTGCAGTCTCGCGGATTTCGGCCTTTCGCTCAGGCTTTCGGTTCAAGCTTTCGGAATGAGTCAATTAATTACGAAGTCTGAATTAATTAGTCTGAGCCGTGAAAGGGAAAATAAGTGGGAGAAATGTGGGAGATGGGTGCTCTCTTGATGAGAAATGAAATATGAATGGGAGAAATTGATTATAGATGTAGTTCTGAAGGTTTACAAATTGAATTTTGGCATTAATTAAAGGCCACTGCGAGGATCCTGTAGATGCTGAAGACTGTCCTCATGGTGCTCATTAATTGATCCCGTTTCCATCATAGCCACATTATTATTGGCTCATTTTTGCTTCTGTTTGTGTTTGTTATTAAACTTGTATTAAATTAGGACAATGAGTGCACGTATCATCAGCCTTCTACTGCATTCTATGATCAATTAGATTGAAAATAAAAGGGCAACATTTACAGTTACTATCCAATACTTAGTTCAATTAATAGCACTTCATAAAATCAGGTGTGTTAAATGCGCTGAAGTGCACGGAATACTCTGGCTGTCTACAATAATGAAGAAAACCAAGAACTGTACCTTTATCCAATATTTCCAGAATTCTGTACTGTCCTTCTTCCCCTTCGTCTTTGATCCGATGGACAGACAAAGCCAACTTGTTAAAAATATTTGATACAGTTGACCAGTTAACATTGGTGGTAGAAAGATAAGCCTTGGACAGGGCAGCGTTCTCACAAGGGGGGGCGAAAGGGGATGGGGTGGATTCGTACAGGCTCAAAATGAGAAATGATATCTTCTGGAATGCTCTCCAGAGTGATAAGAGACTCATCGTTAGAACACTTAAAGAGCTTTTTCTCTGGCAGCCATGATAGACAGGTATGTCACTTCACCTGAGGGGATTATTGGCCCCTCCTTGGAACACTATTTCCTCAGAATAATCCTGAGGGTGATACAAAATGGCTTTTTTTCATTGCTGAGTAGAGGTGGGCATTCCATACCACTAGATCTATGGAAGCAGGTAATGTTTTGTAAGATTACAGATTGGTTTTTGTGATCCTATTGTAAATCACCAGGGGAAATGAGAAACCTGGCCAGAAAGACAAAGAGGGCACAAGCAGGCAGACCAACCAAATAAGCACTTTAGATTCCCTCCCAGCCAAGCCCCACAAACCAATGACAGAACTGAAATTCCATTACAGCTTTAACCAGCCTGAAATTTTGGCCTAAAGCTGAATGCAGCCTGAGACCAATCTGCCCCGAATTAGACCTGAACCAAAGCACCATGTTCAAAATCCAAACCTGACTTTAGCCAAACAAAACTATCTGAACCTGAACTAACTGTAACAAAACTGTGTGAATCAACTGTGGCCTGACAAAATTGTCTAAACCCAGCTGTATACAAGCAAAATTCAGTCTGAACTCAATGATAGTAAAACAAAACTTTGTGAATCAACTGTAGCACAACAAAACTGTCTGAATTAACTAGAGTCAGACAAAACTGTCTAAACACAAATGTAGCCCAATAAAAGTCTGTCTAAACCCAACTATAGAACCACAAGATTCAATCTGAATTCAACTGTAGCCCAGCAAAACTATCTGGACCAACTATAGCCCACGAAAATTCTTTCAGACAGTAGCTAAACAAAATTCTCTTTGAACCTTACTGTAACTTGACAAAACCATTTAAACACTGTAGCCTAACAAAATTCTTACTGAACCAAATATAGCCTGCCAGAATTCTGTCTAAACCCAACTGTAGACCCCCAAAATTCTGTCCAAAACAGCTGTCCAAAACAACAGGTTCTGTCTAAACCCGACTGTCGCTTGACAAAATTCTGTTTTCAGGATCTTAACTGCATTGCTTCAATCTGTGGCTGAAAACACTTTTATCAGCTACAGACTCTTCCGAGGAGGGAGGTGGTATTTCAAAGACCACTTGCGCTGGGGCCAAAACAGCCCTGTGCCAAGGTGGCCAGAAACCCAAAATGTCCCGGGGGAAGTGCAGAATAAAGGGAAAGTATTTCACCTTGAATGCATTTTTATCAGGCTCTTATCCCTGGGCATTCTGTCTGCCCTGGCCAGCTGTCACTCTGGGGACAATGGTGGCTGTCATTGTACGAGTGGTGCCTAGCCAAGCCTGACTGTCTGATTGTCGAAGGTACTGGAAAACAAGACCCTGCTTGGCCTTACCTGAGCCTGTGAGGTGTGTGGTGGATGGAGCGTGTAGCAAGACTATTACGGGCAGTTAAAGGAAAATCCAATCGTGCCTGGCAAACATAGATTTAAGGCACCAGAGACAGAATGTTGACGATCGACCAAGTTAGAACAAGTGACAGAGCACTAAGCAGAGAGCAAGGTGAGCATCTATAGCTATTATTGTCAATGTGGTGTACTGCTGAAATGGAATTATGAAATGACATAATTAAGCTGTATTCCATCCTGTATCAACAGGTTGAATCTGAATGTTGGCGTTTTTCCACTTATTTGGTTTAGCAAAAAGATACAAAAGTTTAGCGAAAAGATACAAAATAAAGGTATCCTATGGGTTCTGTTCAAGATGCGCAATCTTTTATCAAAACATAAAACATCTCCTACTCACAAGCAATAATGTGATTGAACATTTAGAATCTGCAAGATGCTTCAAATGGCTTGTTTCAGTGAGCTCTGAGCAGGAAATAATTCATATAAAATTACAAAAATGTTGTGACCGCTGGCAATAGCTGCCACTTCGAAGGACTAACGCTCTGTTTCTCCATTGACAATGACAGTACTCTCACGTCAATGGTGCATAGCAAGATAGGAAATTTCCTTTCTATGTTCCCATTTGAAAGAGCGAAGCAGCTTCAGAACGTATGTGTGTGCAGATGGTCTGAAGATGAAGCATGATATTACATGACTAAAGTCACAGGGAAGGGCTGCACATCTACATGCAACCTGCACTGCGCAGTGAGAGAAGCGGTGAAGCAGAGAATGAAGCTGGGAAGACATGCTGCAAGCTGTCGCACCAGAGAGACAAGAAAGTGTTCAGTAAACAAGAACAAATATCCATGATGAGAGCATCCGCAGATTCCTTTTCCTTCTCTTCCCAGCAAGCGAGAGAGCCAGAAGGTCTCTCCAGATGAATGCTTTCGAACGGAGGCCACAGACTGCGAGCGATGATGAGTATCTCTATCGGAGGTTCATTACGTTGATTGCCGCGCTTTAACGAATCTCTGGTGCCAAATTTAATGTTATATTCCACAGTCTAATCTTTGGAAGGACCATTATACGTAAGCATAGAGCAGGGACATTAGCGCAGTCTGCCCAGCAATAAATCTCGAAGTTCCACGCGAAGCTTTTTCAGGCCATTCGTCACATTAGCATCACACGGATTAGTGCTGTTTCTTAAGTGGGATTAAAACATCATAATCAACTCAGTGTGCTCTGGGGGCAAACTGGGGGCATATGAACACATTCTTTGGTAGGATGCGTAGTCAGCAGGCGGAGTCTTTCCAAGCCGATGGCTTCCTTCAGAGGAACCACAGAGCAGTAGAACTTTCCTCCAGCTATTTCTTCATGCTTCTTTTGTATTTTTTGTTGAATTTACAATTCTTATGGATCATGGATTAACACAATCCCAACTGGACAGCCCTTGAAATGCTTTAAGTGACAATTAGAAAACAATGAGCCCAAGTGAAAATTCTCTAAAACTGTATTACACTGTGTTTTGCAGGATTATGGTCCAAATAAAGTTGCAAGGCTATGCAACAGTTTCAGTCGCAGCATTTTTTTCATCACTGCACATTAGCATGCATTAACATATTTTAGACCTCATCCGCCTGCTCAGAGTTGCCGTGTCTTCATCATCAGCAGCAGCAGCTACAGCATAATGGAAGCTGCGCTCGGTCTCAGCTGATTGTTTTGATTTTAGTTCAGTAATGTGCTGTTTTGCTTAAGCAAAGGCTGGGTGCTGCACTCAACTGTAGTTATGAAGTTAGATGCTAGAAGACACAGAGGCCTTCAAGGTCATGCTGAACTGATTTTCATGATAATGCAAGTGGCGAAGAAGATTGGTAGGTTTCTCTTTTTGGCTTATACTTGAACTACTTATGAATTTTTGATTGCTGCTTTTTCACAATACATCCTGCAAGTATCTGAATTGGAACAATTTTTATAGCGATGAACATTGGGTCCACCAGAGGGCGTCGGTTTGTTTAGCCATACGATCTAATACACATAAGAGTTTCACTGAGCTGTTCATATGCGCATACCCTAGGGGGAATCTTTACACCATTTTTTACGAAGGACAAGGACAGTTTTGACTAGCTGTCTCTTTAACCCTGAATGTCTTGAGGTGGTAGTGATAAACCAGTATAATCAACGTGTCATGATTGCAGAGTTAGAGGGAAAGTTCTCAGTAGGAAAAGGGAATGGAATTGGCTGCTTGAAGTGTGTTTCTTGGTCTTCAGCAAGCAATTTCTGAGCCATCCTCACTATTTGAAGAGCTTTCTTTTTCGCCACACACTGATTTTGTAATTTTCCACTTCGGCCCAACAAAACCTAAACACCAAGGACCGGCTTCTGAAGCCTGTAGTGTTACGGCAGTTACCAGAGAGAGTGAGAGAGAGAGAAAGAGAGAGAGAGACTGCCAAAGGATTTGGATGCCAGAATTTCCCTTTTGAAGTAAGCTTAGTTTATCCTGTGGTCCACAACATGGTTCCACCTTAAATCCTCCGCACATTTCCAGCACAGGACGCACATAATTACATCCACATCCAAAGGTGGCACAGGCCGGCTTTGCGGATTTGTGAAGACTTGTGAATGACACACCAACATGTGTTTAGGCCAGTTATAGCGGCAGCCTTTCATACGTGCTCTCCAAAAACTGCTAGAAAAACATTCCCCATTTCCTCTCCGTTGATTTTGGTGCTCGTTTTCAGTGGTCAAACCAGACTCTTCCCCAAATCCCCCATCCCTCACCCTTAGCATAATGTAAAAGCCTCTTCCTTCCGCTGTCCCGCGCACGATAAGTTAAATTGACTTTCATGGCCTAATTCAAAACTGGCATGTTAAGTAATTAGAATTAAGAGCGCTACTTTCATGCTAGCTCTCGTCGCCACACTTCAAGCCTTAAAGCTTTCTGCGAGTGCCGCTTGATAAGGAGCTTCTGCCCCGACAGTGGAGTAATTATGATATTAGCATTCATTGCGTACGCTGATTGCAGGGCCTTTAATGAGAATTCAATGAGGAACACAGCGGCCTCGGCCGGTCAAGCCTGTATAATCACGGGCCGATCATGACACCGCTGTTTACACAGTGGCACTGGAAAATTACCCGCCGGCCATCGGGAGCGTATCGCGCAATCTGGGCTGCCACCTCAATGTCACAGAAACAAACATCGTGCTCCTGGCCAGGGGAGATTAAATAGATGTTCTATGCATTATGGATAAAATGGAACGCTGCCACAGCCAATTCCAGCCCACTCTCGAGAGAGAGCACCTGGTGACTCGAAACTAACTTTAAGCTCCACATGGAGAGGTCATGGAAAGGAGGCCTACGCTATACGCAAGCTCACACTGCAGTGGGCTGCACTTTACAGTATATGCAAAGACGAAGCTGAATACATTAAACATAAACTGCCCACGTCCCCGCGTTGCTGTTGCCATTCAACCCCTTCAACAGCAGGCTTATTCATTACCTTATTTTAAAGGGTCCCTAATATGTAAAACCACATTTTGCTTGCATTTTTTATAAAAGAGTTTGATGTGGTAAAGAAACACTTTTCAAGTTTCAAGATGTACTATTGGTTCCTCAGTCCATATATATGAGAATTTTTCATTTTTCATTGTTTTTCTCATGCCAAAGTAAATAATGCATTTGCATGAATTCTCCAAGTCAGTCTACAGCAGTTTGGCACCTCACACAAAGCTTGAAGCTATAAGGACTGTTTCATTCGAGGCTGGCCAGTGTGACAAAAGGCCTGCTGGAGTTCCACAGTCAAACAACAGCATTGTGCAAAAGTTTTGTGTTTATTATATCAGTGTGTTCCTTGTGGAAGTCCAGTATAGTTTCAGAAACCTGGTTTGACTCCATCAGTCCTTCATTAAATTAAATCAGGAACTGCTGATGGAGTTTCACAATCCAAACAATGGCTGGAAAAACTGAGGAGGAATCTGGAACCGAACCTGTGTTCTCCTCACAAGCTCACACAGTATCTACTACTTTTACAAACAAAACAAATCTTGATACTTGTTACTGCTTTCTTATTTGTTTGCATTCATTCTAATGATAGCTTTGCTGGTAGAAAGGCTTTGTCAACCATGTAAGCAGTTACTAAATGGGCCGGCATGTCACGAAACAAAACCCGTATAAATACTCAACAAAGGAAGGAATGTTTACTAAACCCAATTACATTACCAAGTACTTGTAGTGACCGGTCATGGTGATGAAGGCAATTTTCCATTTGTCCCCCTTCCTGATCCTGACATGACTGTAGGCGCCGCAGCTCTCTTGAGTTGTGCAAGAGCTGAAGGGTCTAGGGCCAAAGGACAAGGGTGTAGCTATTTAGACCTTGCTAATCAATACAAGGATGTTGTCCGCAATCCTTCTTTTCCAGAAAATGGATCCAGCAGCTGCTGCAGACCTGGAGGGATGACTACAGCTAAGAGAGTTCAGAGATCTACTCCTCCAGTGGCCTCATTTTTTGCTGGAGACATAGAAGAAATGGAAGTGGATGGGAGTGGAAATGAGGAAGAGTTTGGGCAAGGAGAGACAAGATGTGGGAGCTGTGCTGATGTAACCAGGGATAATGGGATTTTTTTGGGGAAACCACAAAAAGAGGAAACTCCTTCTGATGGGTGGTGATGCAGGAATGGTTCAGGGTCGCTGTCACATGAAAAATAGCACCTGATTCAATGGCATCAGTTTTCATTTCATTATTTTGCAGTACTTTGCGCAGAAAGTCAAAGTAGATTTAAGCAGTAGAACATGGGCGGGACTGCATTATCACGAGTAATATTATGGCTGTGGGTCTGTCATGGGTGATAGATGATCACAGCAGTGATGTTAAAAGGTTTGAATTTTCTGTTAATTGTGCTTTAGTTTTTTGGTTCCTTCCACCAAAAAGAGTAGATCCTTTTACACCATGGATAGAACCGTGAAGGCATGGCTGAGTCAAGTTCACCTCAACTTTTCCAGGTTTTATCAGACAGACCTCATGTGTGGTTTTGTTCGGTCAGTCTGTTGACAATCTGTCTGCTGATTGTTTCTGGTAAAATCCAGTTAAGGAAGTTATTGCGACTGCCTCCTGTAAAGCTTACTTAGGGGCAACAACAGGTTCAGGACTTGACAGAGACCTGCTGTCACATTTTCCTTCAGTGTGAGGTAAATTTTTAAAACAGTTTTGGTCTAGGATGCAAAAGTGGACAATTCGCTTCAGTGTAAGCCAGATAAAAACCAGTGCTCAATGGAGTGATGTGATTATTGTAAAAAAAAAGAAAACATGCAGAACTGCTGTTGTATTTACTGTGATATCATATTATATTAGGGTTACTTAAAATACATAAATATATATTTTATTTTAAGATTCCAACATCAAACTTTTTTCTTAATGTAAGCATAGAATTAAGAAAGATTTAACCACCAGATAACTTTGATAACCTTACTTCATGATTTCATTTTCTTTTTTTGACCTTTTTGTTCTTGCAGTTTAAGAGGTAAACATGCCAGCGTCAGCTGAGCCATGATAATTAATAACTGGCTGTAAAGGTGAGGCTCAGACTTAAACAAGCACCTGCTTCATGCTTCAGTTTCCTGAGTGAGTGTTGTTTTTAACGCGCTGCAGGTCAGTCTGGAGTCTCTGAACAGTGAGGGAGAGTTTGGTTCAGAGCTCATGGCTTGTTGTTTATTATCATCCTACAAGGCCCTTTTCAGTCGGACTGGCCTTGAAGACGGGACAACTGAAACAAACAGTCCTTGGCTTCAGACCCTCATTTATGGCAGCACAAAGACTTCTGCAGCTCACACGGGTGTACGTTTCAGATATCTGGGGATAGATTCAGAAAAAGTGGAACAATAACACAAATAGAGATCCAAGGCTGTGCTCCGATAAGCAACTTCTAAAATAGTCAACATCTATCTCTTTCCCTTTCTAACCACTGCGACTGGGGAGGTCTGTGTCTTTTCAAATCATTCAGTTTGCATGTTTGCTTTAACAGAAGTGAAGTTAGGGGTGTTTCTTTTAAAGGGCCAAAAATAAAGAGCAGAGTAAATGCCAACAATAGCTTAAGCACCAGCAGCAATTTACTATCCTACTATCCTAATTTTGAGGATGACAGCTGCATGCACAGTGGTGGCCCAAAGCCTGAGACCAGTGAAAATCCTCCTGTTTTAAATTCAATTCAGTTTTTTTATTACAATTATCTTTCACCAGACGTGTGCTAATCTGCTGCCATTCCTGCTGTTTTCATTCAGCAGTCTGATATTTCTACTTTTAAAATGTAAAATGATAATTTTGCGTGAACTATGCGTACAATTCAGTATCATTACCTTCAGAACAAATCTCAGTGGATCCGCTGTGGGGTGTCTAGTGTAGGCTACTGTAATTATACAGGTGGTAGGTGGTAGCTATAGTTATTGCTAATATTTGCATGAATTAATGATCATACATTTAATATCACTGAGTTATTTCTAATATTTGCAGGTAAAGAAGTGGCTCCACCAGCAGCCTGTGAAAGAGCATAAAAGACACTGTAACACTGAATGCCTGGAAAACATGCAGCGCTTCAGTGGATTTTTGGCAAACATCTCAAAGGATGAAGAAAGCAAAGAGAGCACCGAGATTTCTGGCCCTGAGCTCGGAATGACGTAAGGAGGTAATTCCTCAGGATGAGAGAAGGCGATTAAAGGATCGGGTTGTGTTTCTGGAGTCAGAGAACGAGAAGAAGAAAGAGAAACCAGCTTCCTTACTCACATCCCTTTTTGGCTAAAGTTGTGGGAAAGGATTAGCATGTGATTCGATTAGCTGATCTGCATGTTATTTGGGTTGGAGGCCAGAGTGGATGAGAAGAAGTAGATCTTCATAGTGGGTCTCCATCTCCTTGTCCAGGATACCTGTGTAAGCTTTTGGGTAGGCCCTTTTATAATGGACACTAGCTGCTCTTAATGTTGGACCATTATAGGCAGACATTGGTCAAAAATGTAATTAACACTATTTTTCCCCAAATAGACCTCTGAGGTCATGTGTCAGTCTGTACTGGCCATCATGTCCAGATGAAGAGAAAACTCGGTCTGATCTGGTTTTCTCTATGAGAAAAATGATATGGTCTTGAAAAAGGCACTGTTTGATACAGAAAAATGTCCCAAAGATAACATGTTTTGTTCTACATTTGACACCCTACCCCAACCCTGACACTGAGACGTCAAATAATCTCCCTCTTTTTAGAAGGTGCTACACGCAAGCCAACACTGCTATGCATTAAAAAAAAAGAGTCGACTAGTAAACACCAATTTACAATTTACTGCAGCCACATCGGGCAAAGTTTACTGGTTTGTGTGGGTTATTTTGTTAAAGTTGTTGTCACTTCAACATACAGCAGTGTTAGCTGTGATGTAGCAATATTCATATTTCAGCTACTTAATGACCTTGAAACTCAAAAATCTGGCAGCATTTGGGAGAAAATGTCCA
Organism: Brachyalestes nurse; assembly: GCA_037974405.1. NCBI lineage: Eukaryota > Metazoa > Chordata > Actinopteri > Characiformes > Alestidae > Brachyalestes > Brachyalestes nurse. The sequence continues at coordinate 13,540,178 of JBBPCY010000035.1, forward strand.
GACTGGAAAATTTTTGATCATTTTTCTGCACTACTGGATGCGACAGAGGCAATTTTCAAAACAGGCATTTGTTTTCCTCTTAAGAAAGCCAGCTTTGGCTTGTAGCCCCTGATATGGACATGATACCAAATGATGACACAACTTCACAGGCCCTTTGTTTCCGAAGTTTTCTCCTTTAGTGTTGGACTGGAGCCATGAGGCGTTCCAGTGCAGCAAGTGTTCTGTTCGTAAACACATCACAACACGTCCACTGACAGAAGTTGGACAGCACTGTGTGAAAAAATGATTTAATGAGACATTAAGGAAGACAGAAATGCTAATAAACAGTCTTTACTGCAGCTCTCACTACTGTTACCCATGTTGGATTTTGAGGTCAGGGTTGTTGAGGTTTCTCCAACCTTCTGAGCCGGAAATCTGTCTCCAGCTGAAATTTACTACTTGGAAATTCTGAGTTCCTAGTTCAAATGGAACGCAGCTGAACTCTGCCAATTAGCATCGTGCTAACTGGATGCTACATCACACGGCTGCCTCAAGCCATGCTGGCTGTTGACGACTCTCAAACAGACTCAGTTATGTGATTTCTGACATCATATCGATAAAAATAGGCAAAAATGTGTTGCATGGACACTGCAGAAGAACTAGCACGCATCTCGAAGCCGCCTGGGATGCTTTTATAGGTAACACAGAACACATACAGCGCATTAGCCCTGCAACTCCAGCGCAAAATGACTTCAGAAACAAAGTGGTTCTTCGATGATTGAATGCCTAGACCTCTGAAGTTGTGTCATCATGCTCATATTAATACCCCAAACATGTCTGGGAGGATCAGCTACATGCAGAGTGAGGGCAAAATTGAGTAAATTAGATTTTTTTTGTCGCCAAGTTAGAAAAGCTCAACCAAAAGTTGAGGCACAGTTCACAGGCAGCACAATCACAGGTTTTCAAACAGGACTCGACACTTTGGAGGCGTTGTGCCCGAAACCCTCGAGTGCGAGACATTCTTCATATGGCATTCGAATGCGTGTGACAGCACTCTCCAGAAAAAGGCCATTTCTTCTCCTCTGAAACGCGGAATCCGTCACTGTCTCGCGCAGTCTAGAGCCCTACGAAATTCTAATCCATCAAGCATTCCTTTCTCTCTCGCCGTGAAGCGAGTGACCTTGGGCTGTAAACAGAACCACTGATGTATTATGAGTAGGGGTGAATAATTATCCTGAAACAGTGTGGCCCTTAAACACAGTGGACAGGAGATATGAATATGGAAATCAGATGGCGACTGCGATGGTGTAAACGATATGCATTTTCGAACATGCAAGGCCGGGTTGATAATACCATACCTCATGTTGCGAACCATTTCTTTCTGAATATGGGATGTTTTTGAATCCTCTTTCTGGATATGTATATGATGATGCCATAAGTAAATTGCATTAGATGATTGGGGAGCGCAGGTGGGGGGCAGGGGGGTGCAGAATGAAACTCCCCAGGCCAGATAAATGAACTGCCAAACACAAAATAAACAGCATTAAAGCACACTGATGTAATGCAACGGGCACAGAATAACATCAGTCATCCTTTTCAGTATTATTTATATCTCCGTAATTAAATTGTAGGTGCTATAGCAGCTAAATGGTCACATAATGTTTCTGCACAGATCGAGATCTTGACATGCACTCAGTTTTCCATGCCTTAATAGGCCATTAAAGTAATCTACCATTTGGCCAAGTATTTGATCACAGCCCGTGCAAACAATTTATTGCGCTTCCTCTCACTGGCCACTTGATTAGAAACATCTACCTTATAGCTTCACTATATAGGTGTACAGTTACAGACTGTAGCCCTCTGTTCTCATGCAGTACTCTTCATCACTGGTCAGTTTCTGACCTCTGTTGACCAGATATTGTACCATAGTCGTTACAGCAGTGACTGTGGGATGGTTGTAGCATTGTAGCATGCAAGGCACTTTAACATAGGTGTACTGGAACTATGCGATGGCACTGAATTTGCAGCACGCTATGATTTTCCAGTGTACCTCAGTGTATTTCAGTCTGATAACTGGGTTTCTGATGCATCAGCAGTGCAATTCTCTCCCGCAGTTATTGGCTGGCAGGCCCAAAACCACATCCATAGTGTCGAACCAGGTAACGTTTTTTCTGTCAGAGCTGCTTTTTTTATTTTGGTCTTTTATTTTTTATAGTCTTGAGCTGTGTGATGAAACCTGGTACACATTCACATTCCTTACAGTGCTAAAAACTCCAACTGAAATTTAACTTCAGCCCTAATAGATAGTGATGCTTGTACCTCATCGACTTCCTAGTTGTTAGTTTGTAACTCCATTGTTATTTTTTTGTGTGGTCTCTTTCCAAGTCCATCAGTTGTCATGACAACATTTCAACCGATCAGAAAGCAGTGATGCAGTCAGCTTAGCTGTGGCTCACATTTGGGCCTGCCATGGAGGAGCTCAGGTTGGGCTCAGGTTTGGGTTTGCTTTATTTGCAAGGTGCCACTTGAGGGGCAGGTGCTCAAAATATTAGGGGCTGATGTTTGAGCACCTAAAGCCCTCCAGCCACACCTGCATGCATGCCAGGATCACCGCTGGATTCCAGCAGGTCCACCAATCAAGAACAAGTTCTGTGGTCAGAAACTGACTGTTGATGAAGGTCCAGAGCAAAGTGAATCAACAGCAACAAGATGGACCTACGAGCTGTAGATGAAGGGGGGAATGTCGTCCCTTTTTGCAAAATGCCCAAAATTTACGGGGGGACATTAACCTCCCATCACAGTGTTTGTGGTTTGGCAGTGAGTGAGCAGGGTGGTTCTCCCACTGGGGTTCACACTGTGTGCTGTGGTGTGTTTATGTATGACAGAATGGTCACTTTCACTGTCACTTTCACTTTCCAAAGTAGGTGTTTCTAATAAAGTGCTCTGTGGATTAACCAGGTCTCTGGCAGCCTTTTCTCATAGGAGCCAGAGGAGCTCAAAGTTAGTGCTGAAACAAAGATACTGCGAAACATTCGTCTTCACACACACGCCCTTTACGCTGACGCAACTCCGTGATCATTCTCAAGCCAAAGGAAGAAACACAGATGACAGGTGTTCAAATAACGCAATCTGCAGAGAGACAAATGTAGTAATGCGTAACCTGCTCACATGTTCCTCCGTCTCAGCCTTTCTCTTCTGTCGTCCCAAATCCAAATCACACAATTTCCACCGCTATAATGATTCTGATGGAAAGGGGAAATTGAACAATACTCCACATTATAGACGCTGTGATTGCCATTTTTATCTTCCGGGCCAATTCTGTTCCAATCTGAATGTATCATTAAGTGTAGCGGGAGGAAACACAGCAGTGTAAAGGGTATGGAAATAAGCCGTGAGCAGTAACTAGCGCAATTAAGTGAATGCAGTTATTTTTTTCTAGCGAAGGATAAGCTGCGACCCAGTTGATGAAAACATGTGTGCCGTTCTAAACCTGGACGCCAGCGTTAAAACACCTCTGCAGGTATTTTACAATGTTTGGGAGATTGACTTCATTATAGTCCTTTTTCATTTTGTTGAATTATTTCTCATTCACAGTTTTTTGGAATTTGTGTTCCACCTCCAGCCCGTACCATATTTTTGTTTGAATGGAAACACAATGGAGATGTTTCATTATTACTGGAATTATAAAAATATAAAAATATTTTTTGTATTGAAAATTAAAAACTTTGTTTTAATGGAAAGTGCTAATGCCTAAATCTAACGGAGCTACGTGCTAACAGCTAGTGAGCTTTCAGTCTCTTAGCAACGCTGTGACACATCACGACCTTTGTCTGCAGTTCCTTCTTCAGAGTATGGCCTTCTGAGACAGAGAGGAACTGAGACAGGTGCCTAAAATCAACTGCGGTAATGTGGTTATGATTTAGATTAATCAATAATAATAATAATAATAATAATAATAATAATAATAATAATAATAATGATTTTATTATGTGATTCAAGCCAAATCTCTTTAAATGTACTTCTGCCTTATGTGCCAGCAACCATGCCAGCTAAAACACACACAAACACACACATATATATGTAGTGTGTGTGTGTGTGTGTGTGTAATTATAATATAATTATTTATAATTATAATTATGATATATACCATATCCCAAAAATTCAAAGTATGTTTTTATACTATATTCAATAGTATAGAAGAATTGTCAGATGTCTCGCAAAACAACAACAGCTCCATGCTTTTGAGGATTAAAACACGCAGGAGCTCCAAAATCTGCTCTTAATTTATTCATTTAAAAGATGACAGTCGTTGAAATGTGTCCACATTGTCACTTTAAAGGGCTGCTGTGAACAAAAGTGCTAAAAATATCAGGGCTGTGTCTGAAGCCTGTGTTGATCCCACTGAGGCCAACGTTCCTTTAGTTTCTTCAGCATTCCTCTGTCAGATCCTTAAGAAAACAGCAGTTTGACTGTGCGAGCGGCTTTGAAGTGCCTCCGTCTCATTCCCAGGGACTCGCACAGTACAAAACGGCCAAACAAGCCCACAGTGCAGTGATCGGAGCGCCGCAGAAAAAGTGGAGAAAGTAGGCCGCCGATCGGGCCTTATTGGATTTGGCTGCTGAAAGAGGAGAGAAAAGACTTATCGCTAAACTGGAGGTGAGGGTGGTGGCCATCAATAAAACATGAGCCAGAGGAGCTTCGAATCTAAAGGGTCGTTCTTATTTATGTAGCTGTTTCACCACGCTCTCAGATCCTATCTGCTCCGTACAGAAACCTATGATCTATGCCTTAAGAGCTATCTGATCTCCAGGGGTCTGGGCTGCTTTGAGAGGAGCAACGTGCGGACTGGGGCTTAACTCCTTCTAGTTATTATTTTCCTTTTGCTCCACATTCAGTTTACTGAAGTATTTACATGCAATTACACATAATTATAGTTACATGTCACCAAATATATAATAATCCAATAAAGTTTTGTGTCTTTTTTTAAGCCGCAGACGTTTTGCCAATGAACTATAGCACAGTTTGGATGGGGTAAGTTTATGTGAGGATATAATTATTACCAGTGTAAAACCACTGGCAGGTGAAGTGAATAACATTGATTATCCTGTTGCTGTGGCAACTTTCAAAGGGTTTGTGTGTGTGGGGGGTATATTTATATTGAGTGAGTGAACAGTGAGTGAACAGTCAGTTTTTGAAGCTGATATTTTAGAATGGAAAAAAGGGCGAGTGAAAGGAACTGGGGGCAAAACTGTGATTTCTAGATGACTGGGTCAGAGCATCTCCAAAACAACAGGTCTTGTGGGGGTTCCCAAAATGCAGTGGTCAGTAGCAGCCAAAAGTGGATCATGGAAAAACAATGGGTGAACTTAAAACAGGGTTCTGAGCATACAAGGCTCACTAATGCACTAAAGGTGAGGTGGCAGAGGTAGTGTGATCCTCTGGGCAATGTCCTGCTGAGAAACCTTGGGTCTTGCATTCATGTGACTGGATGTGTAAAGTGACCATTTTTTCATACCTAAACCACCACAGCATGACCAGCATGAGATTCTTCTTCTGTATTAAAACACATTCACCAAGTGAAGCAGCAAGCAGCCAAGAACACAGTGCCCAGGGAGCAGTGTATGGGGACGGTACCTTGTTCAAGGGAACCTCAGAGGTGGCACTACCAGTCCTGGAATTTGAACCCACAGCTTTCTGATCGCAGGGTGAATGCCTTAACCACTAGGCCACCAGCTGCCCCAAGGCAGTGCAAGGGTCATGCTCTCTTTCTCTGTGTTACTCATCAAAAACTCTCCCTGTGGCCAATCCATGCCTGCCTTAAGGTTGAACTGCCTCCTGTTGTCCTGCTGTATGAATCACACCGGAGGAGGAGCTGAGCAATAAAGAGAGTTAAGAAAAATATTAAAACCATGTTTCAGAAAAATCTATTGGAAAAGGTGAGTTTATTGATTTGCAGGCCGGGAGTCAGAATGTTTAATCACAGGGGTCCAGGGGTCCAGAGGTACAGCCTCGGCCTTCAAGCTTGGCGGACTGCCAAACATGAGTGTCAGATACGGATGAGTGAATGTGTCAATGTACATACTGTCTCCACCTTCTGTCAAAAGTTTAAAGATGGTGGGCTTTTAGAAGTGTTTGTTCACCAGAACTACGGGAGGCTGGGGCCTATACCAGTGGTCATAGGGTGAGAGGAATACTCTGGATAGTCCATCACAGTCCATCACAGGGCAGAAATATTCACACAGTGGGTCAATATGGAATCTCCAGGGGCCTCATGTATAAACGGTGCGTACGCACAAAAATGCAGCGTACGGCCGTTTCCACGATCACGTCGAGATGTATAAACACTAAACTTTCTCACGGGAGCCCCAGCCAATGCGTACGCACCTTTCTACTCGTTTTTGTAAATGGGTGGCACCTAGTGGCAAATCAGTGGTACTGTGGCTTCCCTTTTGTATACTCGCA
>JBBPCY010000035.1:13549435-13560362 GCA_037974405.1 Brachyalestes nurse
CAGAATGTGAGGCAGCAACAGCAGAACATGGAGGTGAAGTAGGTACTTAGGGCAAGAAAATCAAGCTGCCCAGGTTTTGGCGAGGTGCTGAGTTTGTTTCGCGGCGTGACAGGGATGAAGGGTGGTTTGTTTCACCAAAAATATTGACCAGGAGCCGCCACTGACAGCTGTAAGTGCGTGAGTTAAAGACAGGAAGGATGGGTTAAAGTGGCAGTAAAAGTAAAGTAAAGAGTAAAGTAATTTCCTGTTGAATATACTAGCAAAGTCAAAAGGTTTTGCACACCACAGGTCTTTTCCACTTATTTCATAAACTGCTTTTTATTCTTGTGAAAAATTGGAAAGTTGTTGAGCGAACAACTATAAATGAAAATATGTTGAATAAAACATTTTTTTATGAGATGAAAGAACATCTAACAGTGCATGTCTGATCCTATTAACTGGTTGTGTGGTGATGCAGAGTCAAATTCTAGACTGTCCTTTAACTTTAAATACAATAATTAACTGTTAACTGTGTCACTCAATAGCTCGTCAAATATCTAAAACTTGTCTGGTGATTCAGATTATAACTACAATTACATTAGGTGGCTTTTCATAGCTCAGTAGTGAAGAATAAAAACATAACATTTTCTGCCTGATAAAGGTACTTAAATGGGTGAACATATTGTGAAGTTATTTGTTAGGAGAGAATATTTAATATATTTTAATAAATATTAAGTGAGTACAATATTTGGTGCCAACACTTTTGACAGGTAGTGTATGTTTTTTTCCCCTGACACTGAAAAATGAACACACACACACACGCGCCACTCACACACTGTGTATATATGTATTTTATAACTGGATAACTGTGTATACTTTTAACAGTATGTAAACCCCTTGCACCAATCTTTTACATAATTTTGTATTTAGTGTCTATATTTCTATTTTTATATCTATTATTATATACATATTTATATGTTTATTGCTGATTCTAAATATTCCAAATGAAATGTCAAATAAAAAAAAAATTAAAAGTTATAAGCTATACTTTAACATTCATTTCAGAACTTCTGACATATCTGCCCACTGACCCTAAAACAGTTCACAGCATTATTAACTTTAACAGTGTTGGCTGACTGACCTGCAGGAAATCAAAAAGGCACGTTCCAGAGAACAGGGGGCTTTTTTAGCCATGGCATGACGCAGCCAGTCCATGAGGTTGTTTAGTCTCAGCCTGAATTCATGGCAAAAAAAATCCCTCATGGCATTCCAGAGCACAGCCCTCTCCCTCTCTTTTGCAGCCCATCTCGTTTACATCAGTTAAGGCCACATTAATATTCCAGGTGCGTCATGCAGTGATGATTATGATGGATACAATCTGACAACGGAGGTCTGGGGTGTCGTTTGTAATTGGCCGGTGCGTGGAGATGTTTTCCATGTACCAGTAGGTCCCATGGGATTGCTAATCAGATACCGGACCGCCAGTAATTACCCAGCCCACCTACACCATAGAGAGTGGCGAGAAATCTTACTTGAGTTCCTGTGAGCAGCTAACCTTCAGACGTGGGCATGTTTGTTTAGTGCAATTGACACCTGCCATGTGACTTTAATTCAATTAGGGTGACAACCTGAACACTCAAGAATGCATTAAGGTAAGGCGAGCCTTTCTGTAATGAAGGTTATTATTATCTCTGCAGACAGGCTCATTCTTAATGATTGCAGAAGATGATCACATTAAGACATCACCATTCTTGACATCTCTAGTTGTTGTTTGAAACACCTACTTTGTGCTTCCACTTATTGGCCAGTTTACTGGAAAAAATCAGCCTTGTGCTTTCGCTCACTGACCAGTTTATTAGAAACACCTATCTCATACTTTCACACAGTGGTCACAAAAACCCAGACGGGAAGATCTCTGACCACTGAATGGATTAGAGCAGTTTGTACATTTATGCACACAAAATAAGTTTTTTAAATGGCATTTTTTATTATATGAAAAAATGTAGTGTTTCAAATAAAAACAAAGGAAACCTAACTGAATTCATGAAATGAAAGTACAGTGACCTCTGAAGCTGCAACATTAGCTAGATAACAGCTACTAGATATGTCAGCCTATTTAGCTCTTTTATCCAACTAAAAACAAATGAATTACAAATAATTCAGGAAAACATCAGTTAACAAAAAGGACTACCCAGGCTAGGTAGTATAACTGATGGGCTACAGTTCTTAAAGGTCTAGCTGTTCACCAGTAGCCCCAACAGGGAGGAGCCAGGGAATGGCAGTGCCTGTGTTTCTGGGCTGAGCTGTAGGCAGTTCGGTGTCTGTCTGTTCATTAGTAACAGAGAGATCGTGTACAGTGTAATAAATGTACTGTAGGACAGTGCCAGATGCTATAAAATTAATGGCACTGCTGTGCACTGGGTCAGCATCCATGCAAAATAATCGGACTGTGAGAGAGAGAGAGAAAGTGGGCCTCCCTCTCCTGCAGCCGGGCCGGCCGCTGTGGAGGACTGTGGATTTTCTGCTCGCCATAGCAGAAAATGCACAGAGATGAAAATAGCAAAGCTGTGGATAGGAGGGATCTCCCTGCGCCTTTCAATCAATTCCCTTTATACACCCTTTAAGTTTCCTTTTCCTCCACATCCAAGAGGGCGGGAGATAGATTTTAATCATTAAATTGCCACCATTGTAATGTGCCCGATGCAAATTGAGACACCCCTATCTGTGAAGATGGCTAATGACATTAGCCTTTCTGCATAACTTCCTAGCCACTCGTCACTTTTTCTACCTATTCACGTGTGCGGTTTCAGTGTATGGCTCACAGTCTCCTTTGACTCATTAAAACCTGCCCCCCAGAGTGGTTGGTGTTTCTGAAGTAAAGTGGAGCAGAATGTGCAATTAGAGCTTTTCCTAAAAAATTCTTTTTCAGCAATAGTACAACTCAAAGATCCAAGGAAATGCATAAAATGTTCTCTGCCGGGTTCTCCATGGTGAAAAACCTGGACCTGTAAAGAGATATTTTGTTCTGTAAAGAACCTTTTTTCAGTTCTTATAGCTCACCATTTGCTAAGAGTGTATCACTACAAGAAAGAAGCTTCAAGCCGTCCATGTTGTTGTGTGAGCTGCGGTAGCTTCTGAGGGAGCAAACATTCATTCATTCATTTTCTGTAACTGTTTAATCCTTACTAGGGTCGCAATTACCTGGAGCCTATTCTGGGGTCTCCAGGCACAAGGCAGGGACTCACCCAGGTGCCAGCCCACCGCAGAAGGAGCAAACATTTAAATAGAATGTACATCGCTATGGAAACACTTATTGAAGTGAAGTGAAGATTCTGTCATATGTGAACAGCACATAATTCTTCCTCTGTATTTAACCCATTCACCAAGTGTAGCAGCAGGCAGCCAGGAACACAGCGCCCCGGAGCAGTGTGTGGGGACGGTACCTTACTCAGGGCACCTCAGAGGTGCTTAGCAGTTTTGGGAATCGGACTGTGTGAGAGAGAGTGTGGGCCTTCCTGATCGCAGGGCAAACACCTTAAGCACGAGGCTAACAGCTGATTTGTTTCCAAGTAAGGGAAGCTTGACGCTATAGTTCGCCATGTTGCCAGTCTAAAAAATGGGAATGGATCTTGCTTTTAATTGGACCTAGGTTTAGTTTAGTGTTTGATAGGTTCTGCTTTTCATGCTGTTTGAGTATGTAAGTATGTCTTTATATTTTATATTTGACTATTTTTTTCGCTACTTTTTTACGCTATTTTTTCTCTTGCCAATTAGCATTGAGAGGACGAGAGGACACTGGTGTTGTGTGTTAGCTACTTCTCTGCCAGAATAGAATACCAGCTTTAAAATACTTAAAATACTTAATGCTCCAGTCCCCCTGACTTTGCTGTGAAACATCCTTGTGGCTTTGGATGCTGTTTCTCCGCTCAGAATTCTATACATATGTGATATTCCAGTATCCAGGTGCCATTGTGTGACGTCGTACCTTCCTTCTCGGCTAGCACGATGCTAAGCTACTCCGCTGCAGACCTCCTGAGCCTCAACAACAGCAACATCCCTATTGATCCTCTGGACGTCCTCACCATCAAACGGCTGGGTCTCCTTCGCCGACATCCATATGTCCACAGAAGATCCCGGAGAAAGTTTATCCTCCTTTGGACAGGGTCCTCCGTGCCCGTCATCTGCTCAGCTGGATGATATATATACATATACACATACATATATATATGTATATATGTATATATATATAACGACTCCAGAAATTTTCAAGTCGACTTGTCGGTCAGGATAGTCGAGTCGACTTCGACTAGCTGATTGATGATGTCATCACACACGCAGCGGTCGACTAGTCGACATTTGTGTTAATGCCCTAATATGTATATATATATATAAATGGCTGCATTATGCGGGCTGCTGAGGTTAATTTTATTTTCAGCCAGAAGTACAGCCTACAAGCAGAATGTCAGCTTCTTTTTTGCGTTGTGGTCCTATCACTAGAACATTTTTATCATATAATCTGACCTTTAGTGAGCATAACTGATATTGCAGAGTCTGACACAGAGTTTGCACAAGATTTCAGTTGTAGCACCTCTAGCAGTGCAACATGCAGAACACATAAGACCCCTGCTATTGCACTGTCTGCAGGGGGCTTAACTTTAGAAGGTGGCTCAAATAGCCGGGCCTATGTTTGTTTGCTGTAAATGACGCAAACTAAATAAGAATCTACAGATTTGTGACTTGCTGGGTCTTGCTTTTTAAAATATTTCAAAATCAAAGTGAGGACAGCGATGAGAAATCACGTCATTTGATGGAGGAGTGATAGTAGCCACAGGGCAGCGTAGGTGTCGCTGACTCATATTCAGTGGATGGTATGTGAAATAGCCTCGCCGGGACCCCGACGCCCATGATATGACTTCACCTAAGAGCAAGCAACTAATGCACAGTGCAGATAAAAGCTTGCCGCAATTGGAGTACTGGAAAAGCACTCCATCGGAAAAAAGAGAAAAAAAGAAAAAAGAGACCCTGACATCCACTGAGAGAATGCTCTAGATTAAGGCCACTGCTTAGCTGGATGGCTCTCCCCCACACTGAGATCAATAAGGACATCAGAATTCATGGCAGATGTTTGCGGGTCTTACGGATTTGAGCAGCCTACATCAGGGGGCAAAGTAGTGAGTGTGGATTCGGCGCGGCCCATATGCTTCACTTCAAGCTAACTTTTGCAAGAGAGATGACTTTTTTTCACAAAAATAAACACATTTAGTGAAGTCATTGGGACAATTTATCATAAATGCAAAAAATTCTGAATAATGAATGGGAACAGGGAACGCTCAAAATGAAGCTACATCAGAAAGCTTAATGCACTCTGCCAGTTTATTAAAATCACTGACCTTGTATTTTCACTCTCAGCTCATTGTTTGGCATCCACCTGCCTCATCAGTCACTACACAGCCCAGCACAATTTATCAGCCAGCCTCACCCCATTCCATTTTAAAACAGGATTACTGTTTCTTTGCTGTTTAATGCAGGGGAATGTCAATCAAGTGTCCTCATTTGAATAATGGGCCACGCCCAGACTGTTCTCAGACCTTTAACTCACTTTTAACTTACTCACTCACATTTAGCAGGCTGGTCTTTCCACAGGTGTGGAGAAAAATGAAAATCATAGGTGTATAGTATTTCACACTGATACAGAGTTAATACTTTAAAATTAAAATTAAAAGCATAAAAGATACACCAGTTACACTAATGACTGTATCTGGATGGCCTTAGGAAGGAAAGAGGAACTGTATCTGGACTTATTAGAGCTTAAGTAGCTTTTGGAACTTCATATGAATGATGCTTCGCTTAACACTGTGTTTTGTCTTATTTCTTTTTTCTTGTTAATGTTAACTTTTCTACATTTCTAGACATTTGACATTTTTGGGGATTGTTGAGTTACCCAGCCCTGATCTTGCATATTTTGGTGTTTTCCTTGTTCTAACATACCTGATACAACTAATTAGTTCACTAAACAAGCTGTTTCGTAGCTGAATTGGTGTGTTAAATCAGATATGACGTGCGTGGTGAGGCGACTCCAGGACTACGAGTGAGAGCCTCCTTATGAGAAGACCAGCGCCCTTTGCTGTGGCTTGCCTTCTCGCAGTCCATTAGTGGCGCAGAGTGTCTTACGTGAGAGATCAGGGGGTTTTACCCGGCTCAGGCTGTCTCACTGCCTGGCTTAGGCACGCATCAGTACGCCTGATGGCCCATCGATTAGCTGTGTCAACTCCGCTTTACAAAAACGCCTGCATCACACACTTACAAAACGGCTGCACACTCACCAAATGCAATATCAGACACAGGGGGACTCATATCATCTGCAGAGAATTTAAAGGTGGGGTCAGCAAGTTTCATTCAGACACTTTTAAACATTTTATGTGATTTTTGATGAAATTCTCCTCACTTTCTCAGAGCAGTTTTGTCTCAGAGGGAAAATGGCCTGGCCCGAGATCTGTGAATTGTGAAGAAAGGCAAAAGTGGACCAGCCAATCAGGACAAAGTGGTTCATTTACTTACCTGTCAACAGATTTGGTTTGTCACAATGTTGGCAGTTTTACATTGGACTAAATAGATACACTAAATTTCTAAATAATACAACAGAATTTGAATAGGGCAAATTTTCTCCATACCCAAAACTTAAAGTATATGAAAAGGGTCACATCTGCTTGTCAGATAATTGTTACCTAGCACATTCGATTGTAAACTGTGCAGGGGAGAAGCTAACTAATGTAGTTCCTCCTGAACAATTCAATTATCTACAGATTAAATTAAGCTAAATCTAAAGATCCCTCTTTGGTGCTAATTAGCTGTCTTTGTGTGTTCACACTAGGTGATCTGTACTAGGTGTTTGACCCAGACATCCAGTCTGTTTGGCTAGTGTGCACAATTGTGCTCAGGTACGGTACAAGACCTAGTTTGGGTGCACTCTTAATTGTGATGATCAAGTAGAACTAAGGGTGGAGTGGTTTGAATTATTGCAACATTGCAAGAAGGTCCTGGGTTTGAGACATTTTGGCACAACTTACTATGTCTGTGTGGGTTTCTGCTGGGATCTCTGGTTTCCTTCCACAATCCAACACTACACTGACCTACACTACCAGCCAAATGTTTTTGCACACACTTAGATTTTCTGCATTTGCATGTCACTCACATTATATTGACTAAAAATACTCTCACTATTCTTTCCTAACAACAGTTATTTTTAGGAAGAAAATGCCATATTTTTCATCCATCAACACCTACAAAAAGCCACTTTATATGATTAGAATTAGAATGTGGATCACCAGACAAGTGTTAGATATTTAACAAGCTATCAAGTGACGAAACAGTTAATGAGTGCATTTAAAGTTAAAGGACAGTCCAGAATTTGACTCTGCATCACCACACAACCAGTTAATAGGATGTAATTCATGCACTGTTACAGATTATTTCATCTTATAAAGGAAATGTGTTTTATTTGACATATTTTCATTTATAGTTGTTCACTCAACAACCTCCTGATGCTTAACAAGAGTAAAAAAATCTTAGCTTAGTTACAGGGCACACATGTGCTTACTTGGGTCTGAAGGGGACACTGAAAGGAAGGACTGTTTGAGTATAACTTTCCAACCTCTGAAAGTTTTGCAACTTTTGACAGAGCAGTGAGTTTAGTGGACTCAGCTCCCCTGTATAGTGTAATGAAGGCTGGTGGAACCATATGCCATAAATTCTACAACATGTAATTTGGTGCAAAAGCCCCTTTTTAAGGCATCTTATTACGGATGCATGTTCATGAATAAAACCCCACTGTGACTGAAATGTCACTGTGTTCTCAAGGCTCGATGGCCCTGCTGATCTTTCTCCACTTCTCTTTTCTTCCCATCCGTCATTCGCATTTGCTATTCTTGGCTGTTTTGCATTCAGTCATGAGGTGGTTTTTTATTAATTCCTCTGTGTTCAGCATGCATAGGTCTGGATTAGGTCATTATTAAAGCTGAGTGAGTGAAAGACTTTGCCCTTCTTGATGGAATATGGGGGGTGGGAGTGGTGGGGCTTATAGGTTAATAACCATCAAGTGGCCTAATCCAAATAGTTCAGCAGTTACAACACATCTCAGAATGGCAGCCACCAGTTTAATTGACTCTTTTGTGACCTTGTTAAATGAAGTTGTGTGCGTGTCTGTTTTGTGTGTGTGTGTGTGTGTGCTTTCATTTTATTGTGCCAGTGAAACACCTACATCCTTCAGCGATACCATTTGTTTATGTGAAAAGAAGTTGATGTTATAGTCAGGAACGTCCTGCACATGGAACCTATAAATGAAAATCTTCAGTTTTCTCTATGCAATGTATTTGGACTGGCCACTTTATCTTTTACTGGTGTGCAGTGACCCCACAGACTACCATGTCAGTATCAGTGCTGAACTAAGAATGGTCCACAGCGGTCCTGATGAATGAGGTAGAGGTAGTGCAGCTGTCAGGTAGGTGTTTCTAATAAAGTGGCCAGTTAGAGGAAGCACAAAGCAGGTCTTTCCAACAAAGGGACCAGTGGAAGGTTGCCGTTTCTAATAAAGTGGCCAGTAAGTACAAGCACAGGGCAGGTGTTTCGAATAAATTGTCCAGGGAGTGAAAGCACATAGATATTTCTAATGAAGTGACTAGATAGTCAAAGTTCAAGGTGTTTCCAATAAAATGACCAGTAGGAGAAAGCACAATGCAAGCATTTCTACAAGAGGTAGTTCAAAGTAGCTGTTTCCAATAAAGTGGCCTATGAGTGCATAAACATGACTAATCACCTAAAATCTAAAAACTCTGAAAATATGAATCATGAATCTAAAAAAAACCAAAACATTTTCGTATTATCTACCAGCAGCTCCAGCGCAGTAGCCAACGTTTTATATGCAGGACGTGGACGGTCTCTGTGGCTTCAGGAAGACTTCATACTCATTTCAAATGAGAAGGTTCAACAGAATGACAAGTTATCCAATTACTATATAATGGACCCTGGATGGTCTTTGAGATGACATATGGAGCCATTCTCACACTGGATGAATATTTTAAAGTTATCAGTGGCTGTACATTTCTACCGGAGCACAAATTCATTCTCCGGATTTCCTTCTAATCACATTTGACATAATGGGACTTTTTTTTTTGCTCAGCCTGCTGATAATCACATGGCTCCATATGACTCGACTAAATCAGCATCACTCTGACCTCCACGTTGGGAGCCATTCCGTTTCCATTTGTTTCATCCACAGCAGCAGACAAACTATCAGACAAGACCATCGGTTTATCAAGCACATACAGCAGTGGGGTGAAGATTGGTATGAATAATCAATACTCTTAATCAAAATGATCAAACCTCTGTTTAATGGTTTTCCTTGTTATCAGAATGTGTGCATCTTAATTATAGTTTCCTAATTTGTGGCTCCCTTAAGTGATGACCGTCCTCTGCATCCAACCCTTCACTGGTAAGTTTCAGGACTACTGATGAGCAGCTATTTTTTAGGAACTGGACCTCTCTCATCACAGCACTGACACTAACAGGGTAACGGAACGGTAGAGTGTGTGAAACTGGTGCCAGTGTTTTGCTGGAGTTTACACTTGTCAGTGTTAGGGTGACAGTGGTCCACCATCCAAAGATGTCCAACCAATATGTTGAAGGGCTAGACGATGGGCTAACACAAACTGTACAGTAACATCGTCAGCCTCCAACCGCAAAGGTGAAGCTACAAGCTAGGGGGTTTCCAATAAAGTGGCTAACGAATGTATAGCATATTGTATAGTATTATGTGAGGGCTAGCTTGGCTGGATCTACCTAGATTCCACAGTTAAATGCTTCAAGTTAAAAATAGCTCCTTTTTGTCACCTACTGGAACCAAGGGACGGAAGTGCGTGTGCAGAGCTGCAGGAGTTAAATAGAACTCAAACAGGCTTTAATAAGAATAAGACACAGTGACTTAAGGGCGAGGGACTTGGTAAAACAGAAACACAGGAAGACTCTCTCTCTGAGTCACGTTGAAGGGACTGCACCGCAAAGGACCGCTGTCCCACTGATACGGTCCTGATACTTGGCTTACTCCTATCCAGGAGCCACAAGGAGCACAAGGGTCTGAGGCTCTGCTCCCTGCAGAGCCACTTAGTAGTAGCTCCAGCCTACAGGTGCTTCAGCCTCGCTGGTTCACACTAGGGTACATGAAATCCAACCTCTTATACCCAAAGAGACCACAGTTCTTCAGTCCACTCAGCCAGTGTGTGAAAGAAACATGGACAATAACCTAAAGGAAAGGGACACCACTTGCCTGACAGATGGTGGTTGCACATCAATGACCACACACCAACTCCTGGATCATCTGGGGTTATAAAGCAGAAACATGAACACAAGGACCAGTCAATGGACAAACAATCATCACTGAATTAACAAACAGCACGAGACACAAGGGACAATTAAAGCAGGTATTACTAGAGAGAACACGAGGGCTGCTGGAACATACCATGACACAGAAAGGGGGGTGTGACAGGGAATCCCCAGCTCAGAGCTCCAGTGAGCTGGTCCGCTGGGGCCGTGACAGAGGCAGCACGGATATGACTATTAGTGATATTTAGGTAGATTCAGCCAAGCTAGGCCTCCCATTGGTTAGACCAGGGGTGGGCAAACTACGGCCCGCGGGCTATGTCCGGCCCGTTGGTCTTTTTAATCCAGCCGGCCGAAGATTTTGAGTGTGTCTGAAATCGCGCACTTACCTCAGTGCACTGAAATGTAGTGTGTAGTGCGCACTCCGCACTTCCTTCTGTAGTGCACACTGCCGTGGGAAAGTGCTGTCCGAAATGGCACACTAACGTTTAGCACTTAGTGGAAGTGACGGACGAACATTTGATCGCGAGTCTCCAGTCCGCCAAAATATCTGCCGGCTTTTGTTTACCCAGTGAAT
>JBBPCY010000035.1:13570139-13583554 GCA_037974405.1 Brachyalestes nurse
CACAGGGGCAGATCTCTCCTCTCTGGACTGGAGAACGGGTCTCGTGGCGGGGCGGGCCGTGAAGTCGAGGGGGCGGGGCGTGAAGTCGAGGGGCGGGGTGTGAAGTCGAGGGGGCGGGGCACGCAGAGACAGAAGCGCTGATATCAGACCTGCTCTGACTAAATTTTGATTGGGGCAGAAGCGAGGCTCCGCTGACCGACTGGAATCATATTTTAAAACGTAATTATTATTTGTCCTTTTAAGGTTTTCCATTCCTGTGTGGTGGTACCTAGAGATCCAGTATGAAGTCACTCAAAACGTATTTGCGCTGTGAAGACTGAAAACGGGTGCGCATTTGTCGTACCACAGACGCCAATTCTTGCTTCTTGCTTCTTGCTTATGTCAATCTCTGCCTATGAGGTTTGTGTATTAAGTATTTTACAGCTTTTAATCTGCCTCAGCCAATCATGTTTCATTAAACATTTTCAGATAATCGTGTTCATCATCTTTTCAGTTGATTTCAGTGTAAATTTCAATTGAGTGAGAGTTTTTCCTTTAAGTCATTCTACAGACTTTTTTCCCTCCAGTCCCCCGCCCCTTTTAAGTCATGCCGAGTTCCACCCATTAGCTAGGACCTTCCAATCACCATCAACCACCATCACAACCAACACTGCTGCTGCTGCTATATCACCGGACAGCTCAGAGTGCTTGGAGGAGAACATAAGGGGTGTTTCTATGGCCAGAGTGTTGACTATGGCAGCACAGGTGGGGGGAGCCATTAAGCAGGTGTTTCTGGGCTGGATGGGGAGTGAGTGATGGGGAGAGAGGGAGGTCTATCCTACCTAGCTGGAGAGAGTGATCAATTACACTCTCATGGACTCCTGGATATGAATGGCTGTCATCACTGGGGATCGAACTGGCATTCTCTCGATGATAGGGCCAACGCTTAGACAGTTTCACCGCTCGGGAGCCAATATTCTACTGAGCATTGATAAATGACCTGGTTTTATCCCTCTAGGACTGCTCCGAGCTGGAATTTGACGATGATCAGTCCCAGAAGAAACAGCCAAAACCTGCAGGACCGGTTTTGGCTGTTTCTTCTGTTTATTTCTGGTGCATTATAAACATGTTTGTCATCAAGGCACATTTGACTCTGGTCATTGGAGTACAGAAAAGATGTCTATATGCGAAGATCATGTGGTGAATGTTCAAATCACAGCCTCCTTCAAGCTTCAAGAGCATCCTCAAGAGCTTGTCCAGCCTTTCAGAAGAATGAATTCTTTCAAAGCTCTAACCAGGCCTCACCGCAGCAAGTTGACAATACAGAGGAGAATCCGGCGCACTCATTCAAAAGGAGCGCAATCTTTGCTCAGAGTTCCATTCCAGACTTTTCTGTTATAGTGTTGTAATACTGACCCACTTTAAAATTTGCACAGATCTCCACTTCCTTCTGATGCTTGTGTTCCAGCACAAGCAGAAACAGGTTTTCACACTTGAAATTAGGGTTGTATGGCCTTGCTGTTAAGAACCAGTCAAATGTTTGGATACACCTGGAGCTTCAGAAAGACAAGACCACCTCAAGTCATTTCTATCCAAAAATACGTGTTTGGCTTCTCCAGTTATGTCGGAAAAACTTCATAGGTGGCCGCTCACAAAGCTGCTTGAGAAAACACCAAGCTGAAACAAGGCATTGGGGTTACTTTGAAGAATCTACAGGAGACGTTTTGATCTGGTGAACATTTTTAGTTCAACTGCAGAAATCTGTCTTCAGTTTTACTAGTGATGGATTATGGATTATGCAAGCTGCTTTCTTACACATAGGAATGTGTGTCTTTGGTTTGTGTGTCCAGCCTGCCAGCATGTTTATATTTATATAAACTGTGGTCCATGAAATCAGGCCATCAGCATGGGCACTCTGACTGGTCTACAGGTATGTAGCCCCATACACAGCGGGGGTGCTGTACTATGTGTTCTACCACGTATGTGTTCTATCACAAATAGCATGAACCTTTTTGTGCTACAGCAGCTCTTCTGTGGAATCAGACTAGATGGCCTAGCCCAAAGTGAACCTTAAGCGCAAATGAACCTGTCACCAATTCACCGGTTGTGAACCATAAAAATACACATTTATATAGTAATTATGAACATGTAATGCATGTTTGTTAATCAAAATATTCCTGAAATGACAATCTAATCAATCTCTAAATATGTTTTTTTTTCATTATATGTTTCCACACTGGGTTCAAAACAATTGATTAGAAGTACAAACAGTCAAAACCAAGACAAAAAGACTTGCAGAACGTTACTGCAGTGAAACTTGTATATCTAGACTCTACCAATGTAAGACGTGATGTTCTTTTTTGATGTTCTTTAGATCTAAAAGAAAATGCTACATCTCAAAAGTCAGAGGTGAGACCAATCACAAAGGGAAGCAGTCCAGATGCTGTCTCAAACATAACAGAAAGGTTAATTACTAAACCGTGACCGAGAACAACGTTAGCCATACTGAAGCAGTGGGCAAAGGCGAAACCGTAGCCATAGAAACAGTAATTGGAGGGGAAGGGGTGGGCTTCTCTGAGCAGATCTAGCATGTGATGAGGGTGATATCTGAAGGAAATGTCTTGGGAGGGGCTTTCATTATTCCTATTTACAAATGTGGTTTCTCAGGCAGGCAAAGTGAACATTTTTAATTATACACCCAACATGTGGGAGTTAGCAAAAGAATATCTTTTTAACATTTGGATCAGTGATAATAGGTTGGTAGCCAGAGCCAGAGCTTTTCAAAAGCAAAAGTTTCTGGGGTTGGCCTTCTGGACAGGGATTAAGCCAAATCAAATTTACTACATTTTCCACCCAGCCCAAATGAAGTTGATCCAGTTTAGTGTCCAAACTTTGCTTCTTTTAGTTTAGAACTGGAGGTTTGAGGCTAACGTTGCTAACAAACACTAGAAGTCAATAGTCAACTAAAATGTTTTCCTAAAACATTTAACTCAGATCCAGCTCTTCATTAAGGTGGAGCAGATTTGAAGATGCAGTTTAGGACCTTGTATGACTTATTGTGAGCTGTAAACATGAACTAAACTTCATCATTACAGACAACCCCAGAGCTAGAAACTCAAGGCTCAGATACTTCAAGGCTCAGATACTTCCCTACAATGAGATTTTGGTTGGTTTTCAAGTCCACAGTGAGTTATACTATGCCCTAAACCACATCCACAAGTCTGCTCCACCTTAATGGAGAGCTGGATACAGTTTGTGTGGGTTGAAGGATGTTTTGGTGATGTATTTGGGTGTCTGTTGCATTTTAGCATTTGTTGCTAATGTTCTAAAGTGAAAAATCAAAAGTTGGACACCACGCATTTCTTTCGAAGATCCATTCCTTCAGTCTGTGTTTGAGAAACTGGCCCCTGATGCCTTATTAGGGAAACTGCAGGACGTCAAGAGACCAAAATTGCCCACTTTATTAGAAAGATCTGCCATGTACTTCCACTCTCTAGTGACTGTATGAGCTCCATTTACCATGCACTTCACAATTACAGACTGGAGGCTGTCTGTTCTTATGTACAACTTTCCAAACCTCAAGCCCTTCATCACTGGTCACTGGTCTGTCCACAGGGCCGTAGAGGACCTGATATTATTTGGGTGAATGTTAAAAGGCCAAGCTCTCGCAAGGACCAACTGTGGTTGCTCCATAATGAGCAAATCTTTTATATTTTATTAGAGAAAGAGGAAGGTGTTTTGGAGATGGACCCAAACAGCAAAAAGACTCTCTCTCTCTCTCTCTCTCTCTCTCTCTATATATATATATATATATATATATAAATGAATATATATGAGAGAGAGAGAGAGAGAGAGAGAGAGATGATATGAGAGATGAGAGATGAGATGGGTGGCATGTGAGGTCTAAGAGGTGTCTACTAAACACATTTTTATACCATTCCTATGTCCGGACACAGAAAAATGATGTAAAACCTTACCAGTGTGGAAGCCTTAATGCTCCAACAGAATGATTCAGGAATATGAATATGAGTAAATGTTGCTGAGGTTTTTACACCACTGTTGATTGAAAGTGGTCTAGCACCCAAAAACATCCAACCAGAGCAGCTCTGTGTTCAGAAACTGACCAATGATGATGGGCTAGACGACTCAAACAAACCATGCATTAGCAGAGGGGCTGCAGTCTCTAACAGCAGCAAGAGAGAGCTACAATTTGTTTCTGATAAAGTGGCCAGTGGGGGTAGACTGAGACAAAATGCCTTTGAGTATTTTCATGGTTTTTGACAGAAACCCCAATAATTGCATGGGTCTGAGAGCCATCTCTCCTTCATTTACTGCTGCCAGCTGAAGCAGCCGTGCAGAACTGAAGCTTGCATCACCTCAAACACACTCCGGCTTCAGCCCTCTAGTAAAACTCCTCAGGTTTTCCCTTCAGGCTTTGGACCACCAAGTTGGGCTTAGGTGATGGAGTCAAGCATCCAGCCATCTGTTCTGGGCTTCGGCCAGCTGGACTGCTGCTAAAACTCTACGCAGGCCAGATGTATGGCTCTTTCAAGCTCCGGGAAAACCTCAGCTCCCAGCCGAAAATGTGAATTCCAAAGATAAAAGAGAAAAAGGGAGGCGGCGGTTTAAGAAAATGTGGCTATGAAACAACAGCGACAATGACAAAAAAGTAAAATTACCACAGCTGGAACATTCATAATCCTATTTCATGGAGACGCAATGAACTTTCACTGCAAAAACATCCTGAGGCAAGCAGACCATTTTCATCCTTTTACGGATGTTTGTTATTACACAAACTTCGCCCTCTCAACAGGGAGATCTCTTCTTATACACTGTGCAAATACACTAAAGTGTCCAGACCCCCATTCTTTAAGGTGCACCTTAAAAAATCTACAGACCGAAAAATCCCAGTAGAAAAGTGTGTGGTGTATGTTTATATATACCTGTGTGTGCAATTAAAGAGTTTTTCTTTTATTTTCAGTAAGACTGGCTAGGTTGCCGATAACTATACTAAATGTGTGTGAGAGTACAGCCCTTTCGTAAACCACTGAAGGCAACAAACAACACCACAGGAGCATTTAGTCTGTTATTCTGTTGTTGGTGCGATGGCCCATCCATCTGGATTCAAGTACTCACCACAAATTGAAGCCTATCGATTTATTTTCAGATAAGAACATGACAGTATTATTGACTAAAAACATCCTGGCTATACGAAAAGCCTCACTATCATACCAGATCTATACGAGTCACCCATAGTTCACCCCTCGCTTCCAGTCAATAACCCAGCCACTGCTGTATCAGTTCATAGAAAAGTTCCCAGCAGGGGGAGGAAAGTTTTTATTTTTAAAACTTTTTGTGCTCATACTCTTGCCCCCTGTTTCGTCACAGTTGCTTCGAAGAAGTCTCTGCCCTCTCCTGCTCAGCACTGCCAGCCCAGGAGGCCAGCAGATATGTCCAGTGTGCAGTAAAGCCTGCATCTCTTGAAACGAATGGCTGCACTGTTGCGTGTCCCTGTAGTTCTTCAATTAGGCGTCCCATCCCACTAACAACTGGGATTCAGAGCCCGACTGGCCCCAGACTGCCCATGGCACTGCTGGGATTCAAACCTGAAGCTTAGGCTTCCTTCCTCAATTGTATTTAATTGGTTGACACAATATGGAACACCACAATTATTAAAATGGGCCCGCTTCCCGAACATATTAGGCCACTTTCTGAATTCTACGCCACTAACAATTATGACTCCCAAAAGACGTGAAGAACTTTGCCAGCTAATCTGTGTCCGGGAAAGAGGCCCACAGAGAAATCCAGAGTGGGAAAACTTTGGCGCCTCGTCCCTGTGAGGTAAGTAGTGCTGGCATCATTGGTTTCTCCACACAGGACCAGTGGGAAATAAATGTACCTTCACATTACAATCACTGGTTTTGGATTTTTCAGACTGGACGGTGTATGTATACACACACGATACTGGAACACATATAAAAGTGGTTTGGCTCTGATTTGGAAAAATCAGATGTGTGTTTTACACAGCTCAAAAAAAATCTGATTTGTGCTACTCCACTTGATTAATGTGACGGTAATGTAATCTGTGTAATAGTAACTTCATTGTAGAATTAAAAAAAAACCAATGTAAATGAATATAATTAGATTCTGTTAGTCATTTCTATTCTATCACACGATGCATTGGACAGTTGTACTGAAAAAACAGAGATTAAAAGCTTCGTCGTGTTGAACACAAACCCGAAACAGTTTCCTTTTTGGAAAGCCGAAAATTCCTAATTTCGGATAGAAATTTTATTCTAGTCATACAATCAGAACTTTAAGTGAAGCAGAGCCACTTTTGGTTCAACAGACCTTGGTGAGGCTCACTGGGCCTTGACTCTTCCAGTCCTGCGGCTTCGGAACCACGAACCAACCGAATGTGGCTTTAACAATACAATCATAAAGACAGCCAAACATCACCATACACTGAAATATCCAGAGTGATACAGAGTATACAGGACCTTTGAAAGGCTCTTGTAAATACATTTGCAGTTGGTTTGATGCCTTGATGGCCTTTCAGAAAGAAAACAGCAGTGATCTGCAAACTTATGACTCGTTACGAGAGCTTAATGATTTCATGTATATTTGATGTGTTTTGGAGAATGTATTATACAGGAGTGGGTTATTAGACTGGCACCCACATAAACCAGACCAACAACCAAGACTGTTTGGATAAGAGTGAGTGTGCTTCTGTTATGTAGAGTTATGCAAAATGTTAGAATCCCTAAGAACATGATAATGCTAGCAATGAATTAGGTCGTGACTGTGTGTTTCTTGTGCTTAACATTCCTTCTCTGCTTTACTGGAGTACATGATCCAGAAAGTAGGCCCAGATGTAAGTTATATCTGTGAATTAGAGCTAAAATTAGCCAAAGAAAGCCTAAGAAGAGGGGTTTCTATGACTATATATGTTGCAAAATATGCTATTCCTGCCAGATGAGGAGTCATAATAGAATTTTGCAAAAGAAAATTTCATAAGAAATAAGCTATTAAGGAATTTAGGCACGCATTTTTATTTCTTGTCCTTTTACTGGCTGCAATTTGAAATGAAGATCTTGATATGTTCAGCACTATCTCAACAGCCTGTTGTTCATTATGGCTACATCTTCCCTGCTGTCCCAAGTTAGCATGCTAGCGCTAGATATCTTATTTGGAGAACTGTACACAACCTGCCAGCCAGATCAAAAGTGTATTTTCACTGGATTAACATAAAACCCTCAAACTCCATCTGTACAGAGCGAAGGTGGCAATCAATGACTATTTTTACATTGTGTGTGTGTGTGTGTGTGTGTGTGTGTGTGTGTTTTTTTAATGTTCCCAAGCTTCTACGAAAGCCTTTTTTAAAGCTACCTCTTCGCAGGTGGTTTGTGCTTTGTGCTTGTAGTTGATGGCATTAAGAAGCAATCACGATTTATTTTTATCCATCGAATGCACAGAAAGTGCGGAGGAGCACTTAGCATGTTTGCTGAGACATGCCTCCCTTCAGTCTAATGGAGATTAAGAGTGGCCAGGAGAAACGAGGGAAGGCCTGCTGCACGCAGCCAAACCCCCGGGTTTCAGGCAAAAAAAAAAATCAACACAAATGCCATTATTTCACATACATTCCAGCTACTGCTTCCACATTTAGTCCAGACAAATCACGAGCCTTTTAAAGTCTAAATGTAAGTCCGCCTTGTTAAACATGATACAGAATAACCGCTTTTAAAAGGCAAAATAAGAAGGTAACCATTACAAAGATATTATTTTAACATGTACATTTCAAAAGAATATTTACAGTCCATGAAGATCATTATACACACCTTAGAAACAATGCTATTGAAGCCAGTTTGGACTTTTAAGCCTATGTACAAAAAACCAGAAGAGTTCCTCCTCCTCATATCTTCATCAGCGACCGTTGACAGTTTCCAAAGGTTTTTTTTTTCTTCTGATCAACGCCCAATGAATGTTAATGTGGCGGCGAGGCATTTCTGTCCTCCGCTCTGCTGGATTAGTCCAGTGTTTGGGTGGATGGCTGGGCGGAGACTTCATCATATGAAGTACTCTTTTTGGGTGTCGCTGATTATACTCTGTGAGTTGGGGTCATTGGTGAAGGGCGTCTCGGGGCTGTCCTCTGGTTTGGCTCCTTTGGGCTCCTGAGTCTGACAAGTCTCTTTCCGCCTATAGAGGAATCTCGCCATCACAGCCAGAGCGGCCAGGATCACGAAGATCACCACCGCGATCACACCTGGAAACATAGAAGCAAATTAATCACTGGGTCATGCAACCATGGACAGAAGATACTGAGGAGTGCCAAGAACAGCACTATTCCTGGCCAGGTACTTCTCAAATGAAAGCTATTTCGAAAGCTTTTTATTAAAAACCCTCACTATGATTGGCAGTCTCTCTTTTGGCGAAGTGCATCATCACCTTTGCATTCGTAATCTATTTGGATATCCGCCTGATATTTTTTAACCCTTCAGTGTGGTTCCACCACCTGACTACTTTCCATGAAAGCGTACCATCCCACCGGAGTGGTTTGGAATGTTCAGCAACAACCATTCTAACATGTTCTAACTGCTGCCCAACACTGCAGGTAAATGGACATTCAGGGATTACAGTCGATGTGCTGTTGTCTTTGCAGTAAGTGTTATATTTATACTTTTTTACATTTGATAGGCAATTAATAACAAAATCACACTAAACGCTGGCTGCGACGGAGTGCTGTGCAGGACACTCAAGACCACAACACACACAACCAAGAAACACATGTTCGCTATTTGACCTGTATAACAAATCTTTACATTCTGCGCAACTATTGAGCCATCTGACACACGTCAAAGCAAAACTGGTAAACAACCCTGACAAGCTTTAATTCTGGTTACATGCCTTTATAAACTGTCTTTATCGTTTATTTATCTTCCCCCATATTCATTTGCAACTACTGGGTTACGGGGGCACTAGGTTATGGGGACACTTGCGAGATTGACGCCGCTCCGTCTAGCATGTTTTTATTTGGCATTTTTTTAAATGTTTAATGTAAATATTCATTAGATCAGTACATAGTATTGTGTAGTCTATATACTTTACTATTATTTTGGCTATTTTTTCTTGTGGCAAACACCATCTCACTTCGCGTGTATGGCAAGAACAAAGCAGACCGCCCGCAAGTCCACCGGTGGTAAGGGGTTCAGGACGCAACTGGCCATGAAGTGCTCCGGCCACCGGCGGCGTGAGGAAACCTCACCGTTACAGACCCAGCACCGTGGCTCTGAGAGAGATCTGCCGTTACCAAAAATCTACGGAACAACTGATCCACAACCTGCCCTTCCAGTGCCAGGTGCATGAGATCACTCAGGATTTCAAAACCGACCTCCGCTTCCACAGCTCAGCCGTCGCGGCCCTGCAGGAAGCCAGTGAGGCTTAGACGTGGTGGACCTGTTCAGGGAGGCCTAACCTGGTGGGTCTGTTCAGCGAGGCTTACTTGGTGGATCTGTTCGAGAACATGAACCTGTTCACCATCCATGCCAAGAGAGTCACAATCATGCCTAAAGATATTCAGCTGGCCCGCCGTACCCACGGAGAGTGGCTTAAACTAAATGTGCTTAAGGTCTCCAATGTGGAACCCCCTCCCTGAACATCTGAGGAGAACACAGTCTGCTTTAAAGAAAAAAAACGTAAAACGTTTCTTTGTAATATAATTTACTCTTAAAAATGATTCTTAATTTAACTGACCTATTCTTTAACTTTTATTTCTGGATAACTTCTGTAAAGTGACCTTGAGAGACGTGAAAGGCGCTTATAAATAAAATGTATTATTGTTATTATTATCACTACAGCACTGTAACCATAGCAACCATAGCTTGTGCTGTTGTACAACAAGCATAAAGTTAAACAAGTGACACCAGGATCCAGGTTAACAGGTTAACAGAAAATTAACATCTTTATATTAAAAAACCTTTTGGACTGTATCGTCACCGGCCTGAAACTGCTTCTCTGCAGTCAGACGATGCAACCAGAGCGAATACAAGAACAATTTGCAACCCAAAGTAACTAAGTGTCAAATTTTTTTTGGAACACCAGTGCAGGAGTGAAAAAACCTATGCAGAGATGGGCAGAAAAAAACCCCTCCCTGCTGAAGGCTTAAACTCGTTTTCAAGTCAGTGCGAACAACCTCAGCACACAAAGGAGTGAAGGAGCAGGGTGATGCTTTGAGCTAAATGATCCTCTTTTCTTAAATTCTAATGGTGATAAGAAAAAAATGATCTCATTTAACAACCATTAGCAAAAGTAGCAGCGCTAGCAGTGCCATTTCTCTGAAGGTGCCAAGACAGCATCATTTGTTTTGGATCCATAATCTGTGTGATCGATGCAAGAAAGGCCACCTGGTAAGATTCTCTGACAAAGCAGATCAGTCACATGCATTGTTTCTTCTTTAATACTTGGCTTGCGCTTCCCTTTGCCTTGATTCCACTTAACTGTGCACCTGTTTGGTGGAAGAGTAGGGTGAAATGGACAAGAATCTCAGAAGGCTATTAATGGAATAGTTGAACAAAAATTCTAATTTACAGTTTCACAACTAACCTTAGATGTTTGGAATCCAGATGTTGCCTTTTGACTTTAGAACTGGAGCGACAAAGCACTAGAAGCACTAGCGGTTATTAGTCACCCAAATCTGTGTTAGACAAAAAGGTCTGAGCGTTGATCTAGAATCAGGTTTTGTGACCGTCACTGTCACAAATATGGTTTTCTAGAAACTCTGAGCATACTACATGTGATTTTTGCAAAAAATGATGTAAATGTAATATCGCTAAATGAAGCATTAAAAAATGTAATTTAAATGGAAAGCAATAAATGATAATTGAACCCGCTTTATTATCTCATTTGACTCAACTATTAGGAGAATTACTTTTGGATAAAATTGCTTTTAGATTTAGGAGAAAACATTAATTTTCACAAAAACTGCCCTAAATTTAGAATGACTGTAAAGAAATCAAGTAATTCTGAAATCAAGAAATAAATACATTATAAATAATAAATACACTCCTCTTAGCTTAGCAACACAGCCTAATTTCCTCCTGACCACTTTCACCTACAGCGAGAGGAAGACATTTGCAAAAAACATTTCTGTCCTTTGTATTCAGCTAAGCATGGAGCATTTAATTACGGCAGCTAAAAGAAATGTTTAATTGAAGCCCCAGAATACATCCCGACTTAATTTAATGCCACATTACTGTGGCTCTAAAAAGGACAAAGTATTTGAAGATAGTGGTAAAAATTTCCATAATCAGCAAATAATTTCTTTATTCGTTTAATTTGTTTTGGTGTCCTTTGTGAATCCTTTTCTATTTACAGATAACTTTGTGCAACTATTTTTTCACATTTGGCCGACATTAAAGCAGGAACGAATCTGTCATTTCTTGAAGCTGGTACCATGCCGCAGCACTTTGAGATCTTTCTATTGTAAAAAAGTCTCCTTCAGGTAGAATTAGAGAGGTCGGCCTGGGTCAGCCCCCGAGAACAAACTGGAAAGCCAGAGGATTTTGATCTTCCATTATCATCCATTCACTTTGCTGAGTCAGAGCAGTGTTGGCATTAAAGGGCCCATATCATGGAAAATGAATTTTTCTCAATTTTTGTTTCAAAAAAGTGCCCCATAGTTACTATATGTCAGTAATACACACACACACACATATATGTATACCGTTGCCGCTTAGAGGGGAGGTAAACACAGACAACAACAGGGCGAGAGACACGGCAGCAGAGACACACACACATCACATGTGTGGAGATACTTCACTCTAGACAGCACGGAGACCTGCACAATCTGCAAGTCGGTGTTAAAGTACAGTGATTACCGGCGTTCTGCAAGGCCGTCTGACATGGCACCGCTAGCTAGCATGCTAATGCTAACACTGCAGGGAGTTGCCTGCCGCGGCTTAAACTGTTCCCTCTCAAATGGACACTTAAATTTACCAGAAAATTCAAGGTATCAGCCTTTCTTTTGTTTTGTTTATTTGTCGTGTTGACTGTTAATGTTACAGAGAACTTTTAATAAAAGTTGCTGAATGTTGCACACCCGTGTTCCTTCGCTGAGTGTGTGATGACATCATTGATCGACTAGTCGAAGTCGAGACGACTACCTGACCGACTAGTCGTCTTGAAAAAAAACTAAGTCAGTAACGTCCTAGTATGTAGGTTATACTGCTGGTAAATCTGCAGCAGGGTGGATTATTGGGTTTTTTTATTTTTATTTTGTTTTGGCCAGCAGTGCCAGAGTCAGCCAAGATAGGAATACTTTTTATGTAGTTGGTTTATTTTGTGTGTAGCCCTTTCTGTATGTCCATCTCTCTTTCTCTTCTCTTTAAGGGTGGGGAGTGTAGCGCTGTGAATTCCACTGTCGTGTAGACTGCACTAATCCCTGTTGTGTGTTGTAAGCCTGCTGTGATCTGAAATTGTGAAATGTGTTGTACTTGTAGTGTAATCCACATGTGTTGGGGAGAAAGAGACATAGAGGGTGGCCACATAGGAGAGGTGCTGAATTGAATGTCATTCTACAAAATAATCCTTTAAATGGTTAAACACTTGTCTGTGTCTTTGCTAATATTCACTGCTCTTTGGGGATTCATACCTGGGGGAAAAAGTTGTTTAAGGGCACAGAAAATAATTACAGCTGGACAGGAAGTCCAGCTTACCTGTGTCCACTACACACACATGACATCAGGCCAGACATTCTTTCATTGTTCCATGGTTAAGCTCTAAGGCTCACATACCATTTGTTAGCAATGTTGGGCAAGTTACTGTAATGCATTATTTATTACTTGTTACTGTCATTTCAAAGTAATTTTTTACATTACAATATTACTGTATTTAAAATGTAAGCCATTACACTACTATTGCATTTTAAGTTACTCTCACCAAAATAACTGGACATGTGGATTTGACAATCTAAATGTTGCTCATGACGCTCAATTAACTCATTACACAGCCAGTGGAAGGTGATGTCGTATCTGACTGAGCTAGGCTTATGGTTAAAAACAGTACTCTCCGACGTTAGATCAGTTGCAGGTTCACTCATCTCTCTGTTCCAGGGGCGCAGAAAGCATTTTTAATGCAGGGGGACGAATCGGCGGTGCCCGGGGTGGGACTTTGGGCATGGGGGCTTGGGGGCGGGGCTTGGGGGCGGGCATCAATGAGGCTTCTCCAGAAGAATAACACAAGACGTGCTGCTAGGAACTATGAGCTTGAAGAGAGCGGTAAATGGAGTGGCATGTTCAGGTTTTCAATTTCAGATGTGCAAAATGCTTCCTGAAATACAGACCCTTTCCACAAAATTAGAATATTATGGAAAAGTTGATTTATTTCCATAATTCCATTCAAAACATTACACTTTCATAGATTATAGATTCAGGGCCCACAAC
>JBBPCY010000035.1:13597218-13617638 GCA_037974405.1 Brachyalestes nurse
AGATGTATGATGGTGTGTGTGAAGGTGTGTAGATGTATGATGGTGTGTGTGAAGGTGTGTAGATGTATGATGGTGTGGGGGAAGGTGTGTAGATGTATGATGGTGTGTGTGAAGGTGTGTAGGTGTATGATGGTGTGTGTGAAGGTGTATAGAGATGGTCATCCTAAATTTCTTACATAGTCAGAAAATAATCGTAGACTATCTTTAGTAACGATGAAAACGGCCGTCTTAGAACCTCTCTCACAGTACGATGTAGGATCCATGACCAAAGAAATCGCCAACTGTGTTTCACGGTTGTTGTCTTACAGTGTTTACCGGGAATTACTTTCTTGTTATGTCACTTGCTCTCCTTCTGCAAAAATTTAAGTAAGCTATTGGATCTTAGCTCTCATTCTACAAAAAAATTCCGGATATTGTATATAATTTGTGGAGCTGCTATCAATGTGAGAGAGCCTCTCGGGAGAGGTGGGATGTCCACAGCGTAATTTGACTTTGAAAGCAGGAGATTTTAGCCATTTTTCGACAGGCTTTGAATATGTTTAATATGCTGGAAGCTCCAATATTCCATATTTCCGCCACCATCAGTGGTCACCGCAGAGCTTTCCGGTTTTGCAGTTAGCCATAAAGAACACAAAATCTCTACCTTCTGGATAAATGATTCGTTAGTAATTAGAGTAATAATGCATGTTTTCAATTGTCTCTTACAGAAACAGAGCCACTTCTATTTCTTTCTCTTTCTTTCTTTGATGAAACAACCCTTTTAGAATCCATGCCATGCATGGTTTGTTAATATTCAGTCCTTTTTTATTGATTTGGTCTCATTTTAAAAGCCAGCACAATTGTAAAAACACACTTCCAGTCAAAAACGTTGGACACACTGACAGTTTCTATATTTGCATATTATTCACTTAATATTGACAAAAAATACACTAAATATTCCTTTCTAACAAATACATACAGACAAATGCATACAGTATACTTACCATTTGCCAGAAAACGTATAATGTGGATGGCCAGACAAGTGATAGATATTTAATGATCTATTAAATGATATCAAATCCATAGAATAGAAGATATATTTAATTTGCTGGAATCTCTAACATTACATATTTTCCTATTTCGCCACCATCAAGAGTTTTCCAGTCAACAGTTCTGCAGTCAGCTATTATGAACACTTGCTAGAGTCCAGATAGATTCATTCATGTACAGCTAAACTCAAACCTCAATGAAAACATACCATTAGATACAATAGCTTTTAGTTCAAAACACTAAGAGTACAGACAGGAATGCCACTGCCATTGCAGGGATGTTTTCAACACACTGTGAACTCCAGACATGATTACTCTATGTCTGCAGTTTTTTTTTCAACACCAACATGTAACTGCAACATGAGAGTGATAATTAATCGACTGCAACTCAACATGTAGGAGGCCTCACTGGTGAACCCAAGCTTTTAGTATACACTGGGGGTTTTATTATACACTTAAAAATGTGATCTTCTCTAGTTAGTAATAGATGAACTCTAAGTTAAAGTGGGCTGTAATGTGAAGCCCACAGTCTGAGCTGCACCAGAAGGCTTTTTGTCCAGCAGGTGTAGAAACTGAGTGGACAAGCTCACCTTCAGAACGTCAAAACACCTGAAGTCCGTCTGAAAGGCCATATTTATTTCAAAAGCACCCCCCTTTCAGCCGTTCTGTGAATGGCTTTTACATTTCTAACTACATAAAGTGCCTTTTTCTTACAAATAAGCCGAACAAAACCGTTACAGAAGCATTTAAAGTTGTACGACATTATTCAAGTGATTCAGTGAATACATTCATTATTATTCATTTTACTCCTTGATGTGAGCATTGGGCCCATATAATGTGATGCTTCTATTTTTAGATGTGAACATTACAGTAGATGCGAATATTTTCCCTCTTTGATGTAAACAGACCCCAGCGATATGGAATCCTTAAAATATCTTATTGGTTGTGCATTCGCTTGACTGAACAAACAAGCCCTGGAAGCATTTCCTTTTTTTCCCTCCCTGGATGTTCTGTCTTTCCAGTATGAGTCTAAAATGCACATAATAGTACATAATGATCAATTACATGGCCAGTGCCCTCCCCCTCCCCCTCCCCCTCCCCGGCCGAATGAAAAACCATGAGACGGAAGCAGAGCCTTGACAGGACTGTACTTTCAACAATCCCCGTTTTTTATCGAGCGCGCTCTAATAGCTGAACCCAGACGGCCGGTCTGCAATGTTTAATGGTCTTACTCACCGTTCACTTTCCCAACGATGACGGCCTTGATGGCGTTGAAATCGACGTCGGACGTCAGGTTGAAGTCTTCCCTCGCCAGCTGGTCAATCTGGGAGATGCAAAAGGAGGCTGGTAAACACAGAGGACTGAAGTGGAAGAGGACACCGGCGCTTTCATGTTTCAACATTATCAGGGGGGCTGTTCGTCCGTGGCGAGTACTTTTAATTAAACCCGCTCTTCAAAGTCATTTAAACGCGTCGCCGTACTGCGCCGCGCCTCTCGACACCCTCGCGGGGGGTGTGGGGGGGATGGCTGGGGGGCTGGGGGCTGGTGAGAAGTGAGAAGTGCTCGACTCTGGAAAGATTTCCGAGCCCAGCTTACATATTCGAATGCGATTATCAGCGAGGCTTAGACTAATTGCTGGAGGTTATCTGCTGAAAAGCACTCTGCCGCAGACTTGTTTCAGCTCGGCAGAGCAGATTGCCTATTGACGGGCGCATTATAGTGAGAAAAGAAAGTCCAAGTCCAAGGAAGTTCTTCCAGCCTGCACCAACACTTCAAGAAGAAACAGGGACATCTAAGTAAACATTTCGAAGTGGGTCACATCAGTTCAGTATTATGTTAAGGCAACAAGTGTCTCACTAGCATTTTGCCCAGCTTGATCTACAGACACATCAACATTTGTAGCAAAAAAAATTTGTAGCAAAAACACCATTGGTTATATTAGTAATCTAATTATTATTTATACAATTGTTAATTGTTAATTGACTTTCCTTAGCTAAACGAATAAGTGAGCAATAACAAAAAAACTCTACATTCAAAATATAGTTTACTTACAATAGGTGACTGAAAAGGAAACTGTGTGTATGTGTTTCTGTGTGTGTATATATATATATTAAGGCTGTCATACATTTTAAACAACAAAAAAATTATCTTCCTTTTTGATAAACGATTTGTTAGCAATTAGAATAAAAATGCATTTTCTTCAATGTCTTTTAAACGTTTTTAAAAATGAAACAAGTCTTTTAGAGTCTTCTAAAATGTATGCTTGATTTGCTTATGTTCAGTCCAATTTTGGTCTCATTTTGAAAGCCAAAATAATTTCAAATATACACGACTGCACACACACTGAGATTTTATACATTCGTTACTCACTTAATATTTACTAAAAATACACTCAGTTTCCTTTGCTAACATTAATTTGCAGTATGTCCACCACCCTTAATCAGCCAGAAAAAGTCACATCTGTATTTATAAAAAGCCACCTAATATAATTATAATTTTAATACACAACCAGTTAACAGGATGTCAGACATGCACTGTTACAGATTCTTTCATCTTATAAAGAAAACGTGTTTTATTTGGCATATGTTCATTCACAGTTTCCAGTTTAACAAGGATCTCTGTAGTTTATGTGGTGTGCAAAAACGTCTGACTGGGTAGTCTAACCAATAGTGGCTGCTGTAATCTTTAACATTAAGAACTGTGGTATTACCTCCCCAGACTGCTGTTTTAGTGAGGATGTTTGAGTCAACACCCCCTTCAAACATCATGATGACCTTTATGCAAACACAGCCTTGACTGGACTTGTGGGTTTTTTTAAGCTGCCAACTGTTTGCAACTACTAGAAAAGATTTCAGACTTCAAAGAAAAGCCCAGTTCCAGACTTTGCTGCCTGTCAAAATGTGGCCTTGATATCTCAATGAAGCGTGTGATGTGTCCGTCTCACCTGAATGCTGAGGCTTTCGGAGGCTCTCCTGATGGACACTCGGTGCAGCTGCCCGTTGGCCAGGTTCCTGGCGTTCGATCGGAAGACCTCCGCATCTCTGTTGTTCTGCAATTTGTACTTGACGTCCAGTTGCCCTTTAGAAAGCACAGAACATCCCATTTCCCATCAAAAGCAGGCACGGGAGTCTTTTGCAGTGAACACGATGTAGTTCAGATGTTTACACTGGGACAAGAGCATCAATATGCAGCGACAGTAGCTGGTATTTATGGGACTACAAAGCTGTATTTTAAGAGGATTAATACTTAATCCTCTATCAATATCACATCCTAAAACACACTCATTTTCATAATTTTGGGGAATTAGTAGCCCGTGTCCCTTTCATTAACGTGCCGGAACGAGAAAGAGAGAGAGAGAGAGAGAGAGAGAGAGAGTCCCGCATGGCAAATCCAACAGTGAAAAGGAAAACATCCTGAAGCTTGGAGTTTCATATTCCTAAGCTATAATAATATCTCAATATTACGCGGAAAGCTCAAAACTGGGGCTTTAGTGCAGTCAGTTGAATAATCCATCACCATCGGCTGAATTTACCAGTCTGTTTGAGAGGCGGGGGGGGGGGGGGGGGGGTTTGGGAGGCTTTGGAGAAGTTTTCTCAAAATGAGCCTTCCATAAAAATAGCTCAGAGCATCTGTTGAGTGGGTCAACACTCCAGAGGGCCCACGCCACTGGACACATCTAATACAGGCAGGAGCTGTCAGCCGTCAGTACGGAACTCTGGGGAGGCATGGGCTGTCAAATGAACCTTCGGAAATTCCCCCTAATTGGACTAACAGGTATTAGTGCCATGCGCCGTCGATTGCTCCCATCGCCATGGCAACGCTAATTCATTAAGCTGTCTAACATCGACTTGGTTCAGACCAGTGAGTTGTGATGACGGAGTGTCGCCAGTGGAAGGGAAACCAGAGCTGAATGGGCTGCGAGTTTTTTGCAGATCATCCGAAGCCCTGGATGTTTGATGATCTTGTGTAAACGATCGAGCTAACTAACCCAAAAGATCACATGAATGATGCTGTTCACGGCAGCTTCTCCGCTGCTATTAACGGATCCATGCTATCAGCCAGAAGTGCGCCGCCAGGGGGATAGATCGCAAATTGTGCCTTTTTCTCCCTCTCTTTTTCACGAGACTCGACAAAGCACAAAGTAATTTGCGAGGCGACAATTGAGTTGCGGGGCGGCAGCTGACAAGCCCTGCGTCTTTAGAGACTCGGAGCTTCTGCGCTAATCCAAATGAATGTGCTTAAGCTGCAGAGAGTGAAATGTGGGGGGGGGGGGATTAGAGAGGTTTCAGACCGTTTCTGTTCAGGAGGACGGCGAGGTACTCTCTGTAGTACGAGCTGACGTAGAGGAGCAGGGCGGGCGCCTGGCTGGTGCGGAAGCTGAGCGAGACGTTCTCCCCTTTCAGCGTCAGGTCAGAATAGATGGAGGACGACTGGACACTGGCGTTCCTGTTCAGCTCGTACGGCTCCTTGAAGGTGTAGGCGACTGAGGTGCCGGGTCTGAAATATGCAGAGACCTCTGGGGGGAAAAGAAGGTCTAGGTTAGAGCAGGTCTTTAAGGTAGAAGTTTCCAGCCCTAGTCCTGGACTGTGTGGTGAATCTCTGGGACCTGACACACAAAACACACGTTCTGACCCAATGGCCCTTCTGAGGCCTGTTATACACCACAACATTGAGGAAACAGTGCCACCTGTGTAAGGCCAAGGAGCCCTTTCCCTTGACTCT
Source organism: Brachyalestes nurse (assembly GCA_037974405.1). Classification (NCBI taxonomy): domain Eukaryota; kingdom Metazoa; phylum Chordata; class Actinopteri; order Characiformes; family Alestidae; genus Brachyalestes; species Brachyalestes nurse. The sequence goes on from JBBPCY010000035.1 coordinate 13,602,969, forward strand.
GGAGTCCTGTGACAATTTGCAAACATACCTCATACAACTGGTGACAATACACACATATAGTACTGTCCAAAAATCTGTGCAGATCTGTGCTGGAAGCACAACAAATGATAAACCGTCGTCACGTGACAAAACGACTACTTATATATAAGTTCCCCTGGTTTGCATTGGTGTTCAAGGTTTTGCTTTGTTTGGTGTTCCTATGTCACGTAGAACCAAAGTTATTGTACCTAAAAAACGTGATAATAAGAACCGCTAATGGGGTTTAAAAATGGTGTCACACACAAATGCACATAAAGAACAAACAATTTCTTTTATTTTGGGCTTTAGAAACAAATAGAAAAAAAGATCCTGGGAGAACATTTTTAGTATAGTACTGAATGCTGCTTTCACAGGTGCGTATGACTTTTGCACATTACTGTAGCTCTCTAAAGCAGCTGCTAGCTTGGAGCTTAGTGAATTAAAAGGCTAAAAATAAATTTGTAAACTACAGTGGAATAAAACATGGCACATAATAAGGCTAAACTGTGTGTATGTCCTCTTGAAGGAGCCCTCTTTGCTCTCTTTCCTGCTTTTGTTATCTTTCCTCGTCTGCTCTCTCTCACGGCTGTACACACTGTTACAATTGGGAGCCACTACTTACTGGTGACCTGATGACACCAGTGAGTCCGCGAGGAGCTAATGGCACTCTCAGGAGGAGAGAGAGCAGTCTCAGTTTTCAATGACGGTGCACATAACTGCAGTTTATAGGCATTCGGACTGCTCAAATATCGTAATTTTGAAAACATGTGATTATCATATTCCCAGAGAGGAAAAACATAGTTATGAATGGTGCTCTGGTAAACACACTAACATGAAATAAAATACGGAAACTCACTACAGACTTGTTTACTTTCTGTCATATAGTTATGAACCTGGATTTTATGCAAAGTGTCTGTTTTATTTCACTTTTATTTAAATGTTCACTTAACCTGCCTTGAACATAGTAATTTGGAGTTTTTTGTAAATTCAAACAGTATCTTTTCCTTTACTTTGTGTTTTTACAGCGTGTTTGAGAGCTAGAGCCAGAAGACACCAGTGAAGCAGCTGGCACAGCCCAGACACACAGCCCTCAGGGAGCAGTGTGTGGGGATGGTATCTTGCTCAAGGTCCCTCAGAGGTGCTTAGCAGTCCTAGGATTCGAACCACTAGGCCACCAGCCGCCCCCTTAAAGTGTACTGGTCAGAAACACTCCATGGGTCTCTTCCAAGTCATCTTTAACATGACCTCTGCAACCTTGACTCACCAATCTATATCATAATCATTCCGGCAGTACACAAGTGGTCACTAACAGCACAAGGACAGGAGAGGACAAAGAGGAGTCACGTATATAAAGGAACTTGCCCTGGATTCAGTTTGCCACAATAATCAAAGTATCCATCCACATAAAATATGCATTTTGGGTGAAATTGAGAAAATGTGTCAGGCAACAGACTCCAAGGTAAGTTTTGTTGCTCATTCATAGGTAAAACAAAAAATCTTGACTTAATAAAGTAACGGAATGGCCATACATGTTAGACTTTTTAAGCTTGTTTGTGTAAAAAGACTTTATTTGTGTAAAAAGATGAAATCATGAGCATGTCATTACACAGTGTTTAATGCAGAGATTTTATTTACGTTTGCCTTGTTAAGATGCTAATTTCCGCTAGCCTGGTAATGTGAATTTGGCTGTTATATTAGCATCAAACTAGCAGTATAAAGTGTTTACATTTTATTGGTTGGTGTTGGGACAGGTTGGGTAGATAGTCAGGTTGGCAGACTGAGTGCGTGCTGGGAGAGTTTGGGCAGGTGGGCATGTTGGCTGGATAAGTGGGTGCTGGGAAAGGTTGAAACAGGTTGGCTGGTTGAGTTTGTGCTGAGACTGTCGCTGAAATTGCTTGATTTGACACAACATTGAGCAGCAAATATTAACAACCTGAAGAATAACATTGGATGTAAATGACAAATATAGCAAAACAGCTCCATATTTGACAATTTCTCGCATGGCCGATGCAAGTAAACTGCCAAGACATCTGAACTGACAAGAAAAATGCTGTTTTGTTTCACAAAGTCTCCTTTAAGATTTCCCTGGGTATTCCCCCAATGGGAAAAAGGGAAGCCAAGTTGACAAGGATGCTAATAAAGATATTATTATTATTATTATTATTATTATTATTATTATGACTAACATGGCTACGAATGAATAAAAACAAATGTCCGTTGGTTATAGTGCTAACTAGCCCATCAGTGGCCTTTTGTCCAAGAGGACTGGTTTTCCCCTCTCATTCTTACCATTTTCCACCATTTGTGAAGATACAGTCTACGTATTACAAGAACAGGTCTGTGTAAGGTAGTCCCGAGGGCCGGGTCAACCCACTAGAGATTTGGGCTCTTGAAGGCCTTGGTAATTTAATGAGTTAAATCTTACTGAATGAGACAGATTACTAAACTTTGCCCTCCAGGACCGGCTTTGCAACCCTCACTGTTAGAGCAGTATGAAGAGCTGAGAAAACCTGTGTTCCCACCTTTATGGCAGAAGGTCCCTGAGTATGGCGAGGAGCCACAGTCGCAGGCAAAGCCGTTATAACTCTCCACACAGCGGCCCTGGTTCTGGCACAGTCCACCATAAGTGCTGCAGTGCCCCGGGCAGCCTGACCGCACCCCGGGGGTGATCTTCGCCCTCTGCTCCAGATCCAGAGTCTTCCCATTCAGCTTCAGCGAACGGATGCACCCCAGGAAGCCCTTCTGCCTCGAGGCGGTCCCTCCTGAAAAGCCAACAGACAAGACATTTACCCTTTTTGTGGTGCTTTTTTTCCACCCCTGTCATCTTTAGCGCCCTCCTTTATTTCGCAATCGACAACATGACGGGCTCCGCCACGGAGCAACCCTGGGTTCTCCGAGAGCACGCAGCTGTCAGCGCTGTTGTGAGGATGGCAAAAGCCATTTCAAATGACAAGACAGAGAAAACAAAGTTGTGGGTGGAGAAGCGATGCAGAAGGCAAAGTCGGCTTTTGTCAAAGCGCCCGTCTCCTGTCTTTCCTCGGCGTGCCAAGTGTTTCTCAGAAGGTTCAGGCCTGGCAGCCGAGGATTGTTCTCGGAATCTGGGCAAGCCTATTTGAAACAAGCGATCTTTTCTTCTGCTGCTCTGTGCGAAAGCTTCTGTCATTCTCCTAGCGTGCCATTCAGCACCTTGCCGTCCTTTGTGTTCCTTCTGAAAGCCGCGGCTGCAGCACTGTGAGCTGTGGGCAACTTCAGTGGACATGCATCACCTTCAGAGCTGGCTGCTCCATCTAACAAACCAACGGATAAATTCTAGCAAAAAAACGACATGAATAAAAGTTAGGACTCGTGACGAGACTGGCCGAAATCTGTGAACTTTAGATGTTCAGCAGAAATGAAATGATGACCCCTCCCCCCGTCCCCCAGAGGATACATGAGACCTGCTGAGAGAAGTGTTCTGCTCGTTCTGGGTTAATCAAGCCCAATGGTGGTCAATCACAATGCCGGCAAAACGGCTGACTTCCATCGCCAGCACGATCTATATTCATTATGTTTGTCTTCAGTAGATGGATCGGCTCTTGGCCTGTTTTCTCACTAAGGCTGATTTAAACTGGAGTAGAGCGGCACAAGCATCCTTACTATTTGCCTTTAGATTAGGCGTCATCATTCAGGCTTGTTTTCTCGGGCTTGGCTTCGCTGATGCACCCGCCTAGAGAGAGTAATCTGTCAGGGAGTGAGGAGCGCTGAGAGAAACTGGTCCTGCTTTCTGCAAATAGTCTGTATGAAGTTTCTCGGAAAGTGTTATCAGGACCTGTCAAACAGGATCATTGATGCAGGTTTGGTTCACAATATTATCACTGACAACACTGAACACACCCTCTAGTAGGACTGTGATGTGAGCTTGTGTGTGGAAAGGTGAAACATGAATCATAAATGTATGAATGAATCATGAAAGACGGAGCAATATAACAATATTTATCGTTATTATGATTTTAATGCAATATTACACATCATAACACTGACCAACAGCGTGTTTCATTACAAAAGAGAGAAATAAGTCCCTGGTTAACGGGATTCGGTGCAGCATGGTGTGTAAAATGCACAATACGCAAAGGATTAACCCCGCAGGTTAAATACCACATTTTAAATGACACAACACACTTAAATATTTGTTAAATATTGACATTTTCTGCCAAATTGAGTGCATAATTTCTATTTATTTGCTTTGTTTAATATACTGAAAAAAAAAACAACATAATATAACTTTTGCACGGGCCCCTTTGTGTTTTTTTTCCAATTGGTTAAACACAGTAAATGAACAGTAACTGTGCATTTAAATTTTCACAACTGCATAGTACTTATTTTCAGAAAATCACACAAAAACCAAGGGTGCCAAAACGTTTGCACACAACTGTATGTATAAAAGAAGTGTGGAGTGTATAGAGACCATAGACTATTCACTGGTGTATAGAGACTCTAATCCATCTGGTGTATATCATAACGCCCCACTCCAACCCAGGAGATGCTTCTTACTCAGTGGATTAGTTAATAAAGGTGACCATGCTGGGAGAAGGAAAACAACCCAATGTGCAAAGGGGGGGCTGCAAGTCCAGTGCTGGGGTCCGCTGCTCTAGCCTTTTAAGTCTCAGTTTCTTAAGTCCCTTTAGATATTTTTAATACAGAGCTTATAGGTGTTTCTAATTAAGTGGCTGAACTATACCAGCCTAGTGGGTAGATTTTTCAGCCCCAAAGCTTTTGAACAATCACAGCATTTATCACTCCACTTCTCCTGTACTCTACACAAACAGTCCAAAGCACCTAAACTCTACTGAAGGTACAAAGAAATATTTATAAAACTGTCACTTGTTCTGACAAAGAAATGCAGTTTGACTCTGCGACTATAAAGCGGCTTCTTGACTGAACCGACAAGGACATATGAAAGAATAATAAAATGTTGAGAAAGTATCACACTAATGTGATTCAGAAACACCACTGCTTTGGCCAGGACCAGAATACAAATCTGACAGCATGAATCACACCATAAGGCATTAAAGGGCCCATATCCTACATCTTTTTGTACTTTAGTTTTTTCCCCTCATGATGTTCGCATGGCTTGCTGTACCAGAAACATAGTTTAACTTTATAAGACCCTTTTATACCCTCTAAATCCCTTAATACTAAACAGGCAACTTTTGTTAATATGCCTTTAAGACATGTTTTCAAATCAGTATATGCAAATAATCTAAAATTACAAATTACAGATTGTTCCGATTGGTTGTCATGTGTAACTCAGGAAGAAGTCCGACTGAAAAATTGTCATTGTTCATGGGCGGGGTTGGGGCATAACTGTGTGTGTGTGTGTGTGTGTGTGTGTTTGCATGTGTGGTTATTTTTGTGATATTACAAACACCATAAAGTCAAACCAAGATGGTATAAACTCAGTAGTGAATGAATTGAAACTTTAACAGAACCTTTAACAGTGCATGTAAAAGTAAGGAAAATGATTTTTTCTTGGACAGGGGCCCTTTAATGCCCAATCCAAGCATGAGTGTTTTGTGCATTTTGGACTTAAATGAACTGCTTGTGCACCGCAGCCTCTTCTACGGCACATTAATAATAGATTCTCAAGTACTGGGTTCAGTGGTTTTTAAACTTGTGTGTTTTAAGCCAAAAGTTTAAGAACTGCTCCTCCTACCAACGAACAGCTGGCTGTTGAGCTGCAGATGAATATGACCGTCAGCAGGGGCCTTCTGGACTGCTCCAGGGTAGTGGTCCACATGGAGGGAGGCTTCTTTCACGTTGCGCTCGGCCTTCACTCTGTGCCAGCGCTCGTCGTTCAGGGGTGCCGGCGTCTCTACCTGCACCTCAAATGGCCCATTTCCCACATCGAACGAGAAGACAACTTCATTCGGGGCTGGAAAACAAGAAGAAACATTTTTATAGAGACTCACATGGTCCAAATGTCCTAAATCCTAATAATGAACCAATAAGTACATTTACATACAGATACAGCACTGTGTTGATGGGGTAAGTTTTGTGAGTAAGTAATTGTGAGTCCCGGTTTCTCCATATATCTTTTAACTTTTCACTTATTTTCCTTTGACTTTCCTCTTGCTTATAGTCACTGTCAGAACAAAACCCTGTATCTCCATTTTTGTTGTTTTTCACTTTTTTACAAGACTAAAAACACCAGCTGCCCTATTTGTGTACATTTCCTGATGAATAGACCAATATAAATGGTCCAAAGTAACATTATAAGAAATCTCAGAATTCTCTCCTTTAGTCATTTTAGTTACACATAAGAAAGAAATTGAAGGCAGCTGAGGTGTGTGTGGGTAGCTGCCTTCAAAAGTGGGTAGTTAGTATGTGTCTCTTCGAAAGGGAGCATTAAATCAGTGACAGCTCTGGGGGCAGTCTTTGTAGGGGCTGTAAATGGTTATGTTTGAGACTAGGTTGAGCTAAAGCAGCAGTAGGGGCAGAAAAGTAAGTAGGGAGTAAATAAAGTACTGATTAGATATTCAGAGTAGTGTTTGTTACTTGTACTTCATTTCTGTTTTGACTGGGGATAAAATTAATGAAAGGGTGGTCTCTGACTTTTTCACCATCCTGAATATATAGAAATTTATATGGAAAAAAAAAGCAGTTACTTTACTCAAAGCATCTTCCAACCATGAATCACTCATTACCTTAGAGGGGACAATTATGAATACACTAGATTATGGTAATATTTACGCAGTGTTTCAGCACCGAACAGAAACATCTGCAAGGGAGGGTTTACTTAAAATTTTCAGTAGGGGTGGGCGCGTTGATTTATTACGTTGCAGTAATAAGTCACGATTATCAAAGGAATGAGAAACCCGGTTGCAGGAGTAACAGAATCATTTCTTTTATTTTATTATTTTATTTCCCACGAGGCGGAAATTGTGTAGCGAAATAACACTTGGGAGGGAAACTTCAGGGGCGGGTTGGTGAGGAGAGTCTTTAATCTTGGCATGTGTTTTTTAATCTGCCGCTAGATGACAACACCCTGACGCTCGAAGTTTACAGCGAGAGATGAAAGAAGCCTGCCGCTTTTCCTTCTAGCCAGCAGACTGTGCATTTTCTCAAACGGAATTAAATCCAGCTAAGTGCTTACAGCAGTACACCTCTGGCTTTCTACCAGAACGAGGAAGCTGCTGTGGGTCCCTGAAATCAGCACCAACACTTTCATCAACACAATCCTGTCCAGAACGCTCCGGGGACAGATCTACATGCATCAACCTTTGGAAGCCTGTAGAGGAACACCCATTTACCCTTTAGCACATAGCATCACATGGTTGTGCCACATGAATACTCCCCATTGAAGCGTACCGTCACACCAGTGTGTTTTGAGCGTTTAACACTGAACATTCTAATGTGTGACCGACAATGTAGGTTAATGGAGACTCAGCATAACAGCTGATATGGTGTAACATATTTATACCTAAATCACACTAAAATCACACTCTAATGCTTCTAACCAGTTGAAGGACAAACTGACGGATGGAGTGCCATACAGGACACTCAAGAGCACAACACACACAACAGGGAAATGCAGCCTGGCTGTTTGATGAGCAAAACTGTAAAACAAATCTACAAAATACAGGCAAATCACATTGCCAAGCTCTTGTTTTAGTTACATGCCTTTATCAACCACCTTTATTGAGTATTTATGTTTTCCTTTATTCGTTCATCACTACTATGGGTCTGTAACCATGGCAAACACAGCTCTTGCTGTTGTACAACAAATGTGATCATCTTGTCAAATGAGTCACGAGTGACACTAACGTCCAAGGAAAGCTGACAAGGCGATGCTTAGAAAGTTCATATCTTTACTTTAAAAAATACATACATTCACAACATCTAAAAGACATCAGGTGGTTGTTGTCTATATTGCCACTGGCCTGAAACTGCAGCTCTGAAACAGGTGGCTCTGCTGTCAGGGGGGAAAACCCTGTGTGAATACAATTCACACTGCAAAGCAGCAGACTGTGGAATTTTAGTGTGGAACAACAGCACACAAGCAAAGAAGCTTATGGAGCAACGGCTAGAACTGTTAAAATAAACCCTGCTGAACGGTTAAAAAAAGTCATCACACTTGCACTTCACATATCAGCTGGTGTTCAAGCAGATGGTACTTAGTGGGGAATTCAGACCTAGAATTGGCCATCGGGGAACTAAAACTGTTGGACAAGACTGACACGGTTAAGTGTGAAGATGATGCCAAAATTGAAAAAAGTGACTTTTTCACACCACTGTAATATCTAGTCAATAGGGAACTTCTGGCAAGGAACTGATCAACAGTAAATGGGGAGGTGACCAAACTGTGCCTGACTATTGATCAAACTGTAATTATGCATCTGTACTAGATGTTTCTAATGAAGGGGGCAGTGAGTGGAGTACAGGGTGGGCTTCTCTAATAAGGTGGTCAGAAAGTTGAAGTATAAGGTACGTGTTTCTAATAAAGTGGCCATTTAGTTGAAGTAGAAGATATGTGTTTTTTTTAATAAAGTGTCCAGTTGTTAAAAGTATAAAGCAAGTGTTTCTAATAAAATGACCAGTTGGTAGAAGTATAAAGTAGAAGTATAAAGTGGAAGTACAAGGTAGGTGTTTCTAATAAAGTGGCCAGTGAACAGAAGTACAAGATTCTAATTCTAATAAAGGTGGGCAGTGACTGGAGGCACAGGGTGGGCTTTTTTAATAAGGCGGTCAGAAATTTGAAGTATAAGCTGGGTGTTTCTAATAAAGTGGCCAGTGAGTGTGCATTTAAAGGCATTACCGCAGTCGTCCACAGTAGAAGCACATATTCAATAATTCATAATTCCCCCAAACATGTTTCTGAAATCTCTGTTCTGCTCATACTGTGCAAACATTCGAAAACTGTCCCCAGTTCGAGCTCTGCCTGCCTGCCCATCTGTAAGATGTGCTCAGATTTTAATGTGCTTTAATGAAAAGAAGGGCCACCTTCTGTCATACGGCAGCTCTCTGATGGTGAGAACAGCTCGGCAAAAATGCTGATCGTGTGTTATGACCTCTTTATTATTCATAGCACGCGGTGAGCCTAACCGGGGCTGGCACGCCGGGCCCAATATGGCACTGCAGTGACTGGAGCAGAACAAGATATACACTCTCCCTGAAAAGTTTAGAGGCCATGCTTTTTAACATGGTTTTAAATGTTTTTTGTGTGTTTGCAAAAACATAATGAAAACAAATGAAAGCTGTTTCGATCTTAATCAACAAATTTGATGACTTACTTTCAGAAAAAAAAACAAAGCCATCCATTTTAATCCATTTCAGATGTTTTTCCAACCACCTTTAGGCCAAAGAAGTTTCAATATGTGCTTCTAACAGAAAAGAAACCCGTCCAATCATTACTTATTAAACCTGCTCTTCGGGCCACTGGTGGGTGTCTGAAAGCGCTGAAAGTGTGATGTGCGCTGCACCGCTGGCTCTCACTGGTCCTCATCAGCACTAAATCAGCTAGTTGGGTGAAAAGTGAGTCAGCGTTAGCACTCAGATTCCCAACGAAAAAGTTGTTAAATCTGATATGAATAAACACACATATCTCTGATGGTGCTCTGATTACACACACCATAAAATAAAGCAAGCAATATTCATTCATTTCTAGGAGCAGCGTGATACCGCTTGTTCATGGCCATTTCACACTGATACTGATTCCACAGCCTTGAACTAAACTACTAATAACTAACGGTTCACTTATATCACTAGAGGGCGCTGTGTAAGTCGCAGTGTATCCATTGTTCTGCACACATGACTGAACCTCCAGTGGCTCTTTGTTAGACATACTTCACGCTGTTTGCGTGCAGGAGCCTGCATTTTTCCAACATAGTTCACCGTGTAGAGAGCAAGGAGGTATTTGAGACACAGCCTTGCTACTCATCTGTGTTATTTGTGTCACAACTTACTACATAATTCAGATGCAACCAATCAACCAGTACATGTTTGGAGCCGCAATTTTGTTCCTTTAGCTTAGAGCTGCAGCTGTGAGGCTAATGTTGCCAGCAAACACTAGAGGTCAACAGTCACTCGGCTCTTCAAGGTGTGGCGGACTCATAGATGTGGTTTAGGACAAGAGTATGACTTACTATAAGAGCTAAAATATACAAAGCTTTACAATGTAGCTGATTTCTGGGATCAGCTTTTTAGACAACAGGGTCTGTTTTTACAAACTGCCTCAGAAGGAGTGGTGAACTAGAATCAGTTTAGTCTCAATTACTGTCGTAAATAGAGAGGAATCTAATCCAAAATTAGGCATCTCCAGCCCTGGTGTTGCCAGTAGTGAAGTTTAGCTAATTTCTACAGGTCACAGTAAGACATACTATGTCCAAAACTACATCCACACGTTCGCTCCAACTTAATTTAAAGGATACAGGATACAGGCAAGATAAAAGTTGTGGGATCTCTGGTTTCCTCCCATAGAATTGTAGATGTTAAATTGCCCTTAAGTGTGTGTGCATAAGTGTGTGTGTCTGAGATGGACTGGAAACCTGTCTGAGGTGTTTCTCCGCCTTTGTGACTGCTGGGATAGGCTCCAGCACCCCCCTGACCCTGGTTAAGAATCAGCAGATCAGATAACGAATGGGCGGATATTGAGTTGATGGAAGGCAATCATCAGTTGTTCTTCCTCGTCAGCCTGGTGTGTCCCAGACAAACATCACCATACGGCAGAAACACTGACTGGCTACTGTTGCAGAAATAAGAAATAACCCTGGTTCTTGTCCCCAGCATTTTCAAAAAAATCCCATGTGGAACAAGACCCAAACTAAGACCCCAAACCAATGAAAGAGTTTGAATTAATGTATAGATTATTTTGAATGTTTTGTTGCTAAAAAGCTCCCTCCATACAGCACAGTACTAGCGAGACGGCAGGGATCCGGTTCGGTGTGCCCAAACTTTTGAGTAGCACTGAGCGTATGCTGATGTATTCAAATGACATTCGTCTCCGTGACATCTTTACCACCGAAGCGCTCAGAGCCGGAACGTTTACGGAAGCGGTATCGTTGATTTTATGTCGGCTTTCACCTTTTGAAACCTCTTTTTTCAGGGGTAGCGTCTTACGTGGCCCTTCTCCCCAGACCGCCGCCTCAGTCACAACATAATGAGAGGTTAATTGAGCTCTCTCAGCTAAAGGATTTGTCATTACAGGAGAACAAGTGTCCGGGCCCCTCCTGCTCCGTGCTCATCCATCACGTGAACCTGTTATGCGCAAGGAATGTAATAGTTCTTTTCTATGCAGTCTAATGCTATAGAGATCCCGGCAGTCATGGATTTTCACAGCCGGATTGGGGGGGGGGGGGGTCACACCGAAGCGTGGCGGAGGTAGAGCCAAGGGACTTGGATAGAACAACAAAAGAGCTGTAGATGATTATTTGCACTCAAGTGGGTCTCATAACAAAACAGAAGAGAACCTACAGCCCACAGCACGTATCAGCAGCCGTCTATGCTGCAATTTCCCTCGGGAGGCGGACGCATGTATGTTCAGATGGCACCTCTTTGAGATTATTTCCGCTTTCGGTGCAAGAGCCACATGCATTTTGTAAATAGGGCTGACAAATAAGAAGAACAAACATATGGAAGAGAGCAGACAAACATCAGGTGCACAAACAAGCACACATTTTTCTTGCAAGCGTCCTACTTTTGCTCAACACTACTTCATACGGAATGCAGCTCGTCGCTTGTCAGTTTCAGAAGAAGCAGCAACAGGACCGCCTTATCTCAGCTAAAAAAACACCCAATACCCCACCATGGAATCTCATTCACTCTGAGAAATAAAGACTCCTAAATGGTTTCATTTAATTGGATATACTGGAAATATAGTCCTATGCAAAAGGGGAAACATACTGGGGAAAAATGAAACATAAAACATGGCCTGTTCAAAAGTGATAGCTCAGTTTTTATAATAATTAATAATAATTACTTCATTGTGTGGATGTGCACTTTTTTTCAAATCAACAAGACATGTAATTTGACCAGAGGTGTGCAAACCTCTGTCTAAGACTGTAGTTCTTAGAAAAGCCTTTATTTGAAATGGATCCTCATTATGGGGAATTCAATGTTCAAGCACACTTGTTTTTTTAAATAAACATCCATAAAATGGTTCTTTAAGGTCCCTAAAGAACCTTTCTAGCATTATCCAAAAAAACTCACTGGAAATCTTCGGAGCACAGTTTCCACCACACCTGCTTCATTACTCAAACCACCAGTTGCTAAGTAACAACAGTACTTGACCGTTCACTTTACTATGAGCTTCTAAAATGCGAAGAAATTGCCAGGATTAAAAACATAGATTTTGAATGATGGTCTGGGCTGCTTGGCTTGTTGGATAAAAGCAGCTGAACTTTAAAGGTCATGTGGTATCACCGATAGCCCCATCTCTGTGATGATCTACTGCGAACAGATCCCAGCCAAGATGTTGCTCGCAATAACTCCAGGGCTTTTAAAGTATACATCAAGGAAGCAGAAGGTTTTTCACTCACAGCTCAGTTCAATACGAATGAAGTCCTTAATTCCCAGGTTCTCCAGGAAGACGCCGGAGGACGAGCTGGTCTTGAAGAGGAAGGAAATATCGGCGCTCAGCTCGCCATGGAACGTGGGGAAGTGGAGGTAGGAGGTTTCTTTATTGAAGTAGGCCGCATTCCAGAAGTCATCTAAAAGCAATGACCACATACATCAATAGAAGCTCCAAACTGTCAATCATTATTTGCCCTGGTCATGACCTGCCCAGACTGGCTACTTTATCAGATGCCCTGTAACTTGATCTTGTGTAGATTAGAGAGTGCTGCCATTCTGATAATGCTCAGTTTGCAGGCACAAGCTGGGTGTTTCTAATAAAGCGGCCAGTGAGTGGAAATGCATGGTGTTTCTAATAAAATGGCCACTAAGGACGGGTCAGTTTGAGTGAAACAAGGTAGGTGGCCAGTTAGTAGAAGCACATGATAGATGTTTCCGACAAACTGGGCAGTCAGTAGAAGCACATGGTAGGTGTTTCTTATAAAGTGTGCAATCAGACGAAGCACATGGTAGGCATTTCTGATAAAGTGGCCAGTCACTGGAAGTAAAAGGTGGGTGTTTAAATAAAGCGGACGTTAAGTATATGTTTAAAGCCATCAGAGACCACAGTAAATGCACATCTTCAATAATTCAGGAATGCAGAGTAATAGTGTAGATTTCCCGTCGATAGTACATGCATGTCAGAGACTGGAAGAACATGATGGATACTTCTAATAAAGTAGTTGCTTCAAATAAAAGTGTGGAACTCTGTACAGTTTTTGTTGCTCTGAACAGCATGACTGATGACACAAGTGTCTGGTTAAGGTTCTGTATCTGACAGGCTTAGTACTTACTGTCACCGTAACACTGGAGGGGACCCACTCTGTATGCGGCCTCAGAGCCCGGCCTGCTGATGTCACCCACAGCTAAAAGTCTGATGGGCAAATGCTCCTTATGAGAAATGGCGCCTGAGTCATTCGCCCTGCGTGACACAAGCAGACCACACTCAGGCAATTAATGCAAGTGACATCATCATCATCATCATCATCATAACAAAGCCAAAATGTCCTGTAGTGACAGATAACAACAACAAGAACAAGAAAAAAACAGCATTTTTAAAAAGATGAGGTGACATTTTAATAATTCGGCCCATGCCCTAAAGTTGTATCATCTTAACTACTTTGTAGGCCTCTAACGAAGCAGAAAACAACTTCTGATGGAGAATTTAAAAGCTCCAAGGAGGCCTAAACATTACTACAAGCCACTTTACAACTCAGTTAAAGGAACGGAAGAAGCTCTTTATACTGGGCGGATCAATATGAGACATCTAAAAATGACTATGAATAAAACCATATTAACACACATTAAAATTAAAAATGCCATATTTAGTCATGTAAAGTTATCAAGTTGGGGTATCAAATACTTGGATTCAACCAAAATAAAATAACTATTGCTCATTTTTGCAATATCTTTTTTAATATGTGCAACAGTTTACTATGTGCGACAGTCGTATCATGTTTAAAAGGCACTGAAATGAGACCGCAGGTCGGGTACCAGTCGTCAAGGTCTCCGTCGCAGTTGCAGAAATGCTCTCGGTCCACACAGTCCTCCTGCAGGCCGCAGGCACACTGCTGGCTGCCCGGCACGGCTCCTCCCCAGTATGTGTTGGCTTCCCCTGACCTGCCCACCCACCAGGTGAATGGGGCCCCATCTGCAACAGCAAACCATCCATAATGCATCAAAGCAAGCCCATTTAATAAGCCCCCCAAGAGCACTGCTGGTATGCAGGAGGACCCCCAGCTGCTCTCAAACCTCCAGACAGGTCTGGAGTTGTTTTGCCACACATTGCTACGTTTTAAATTATAATTTACACGTAATTTAATGCCCCATGGAACCAAAATCTGTGTTTTCTATGTGGGTTAGTATTGATTTTGTGGGTAGACGATATACACTTCTACTATTTCACCCCTGTCAAACTGTCACATCTTTGGAATACTGAATCGATTAAATGGGAACAAATGTTTTACTGCGACATTCTAATAATACAAGGTGCCTAGATAAAGGAGTTTCAACCACTCAGCATTCAGCACCACCAGTATACTGATCACCACCTGATCATCTGGAATC
>JBBPCY010000035.1:13636886-13646921 GCA_037974405.1 Brachyalestes nurse
TTGTCCACACACACACACACACACACACACACACACACACATACACACACACACACACACACACACACACTCACACACACTCCTACCATTCACCCATACACTCACACACCCCCTTCCACTCACTCCTACACTCACACGCACCCCTTCCACTCATCAATACACTCACACACAGCCCTTTCACCCACACTCACATTTACACACACACCTTCCACTCACTCACATGAGATTGGGCTATTCCCACCATGTTTTTCCACTTAAAGAAAAACTATATTTAGTCATTTTACCTTTTAAACTAATTTTATAAATCATTGATTTGTTCTGATTCCCCACAACATAAAGTTAAGTCTGTTTTAAAGTTTAAAAGCTTCTTGTGACGTCTGACGCTTCAATTGTTGACCTGGAGACACGGAAGTAGAGAAGTAGTTTTGTGTAAGATGATTTCCTGCATCCGACATGCCAGCGCATTGTTAAGGTGCCACGGGGTAAATGAGCTAGTCTAACAGAACACAGATTCTGTGGTTAATTTTGATCTCAGTACAAATGCAGTGGGAGTGTGGCATGAGTAAATGTGAATTCCTCCTCCGGCAGAAATTATGTGAGAAATTGGTGATCAGCGGAGACGCCATCAAAATGCCAGGTCTAAACGAATCTGCATTTTGGTTGCCTCTTGTGATCAGATCACCCAGGACAGATGTTACTGCCAGATGTGAACAGGGCCTAAGCATTTTGCCCATCAGTGATGCTTGTTGTAGCTGTGAATGGGTTCTGAAATGTGGTGCTGCATTGAGCTACTGATAGGTGTTATTATTCATTTTTGATTGTTTATGCTTCTCATCTATTATTTTGACAATTTTTTCAGATAACAGCATGTCATAAGATAAGATAAACCTTTATTAGTCCCGCAAGTGGGAAATTTGCATTGTCACACCAGAAAGTGGACAGAACAAAGGTAAGCGCAGGGAAAATTAAACAGTAAAACAGAATAAAAACTACACCAAGACTACAGTATAAAATGTACACTATACAATCTAAAAATATAAATATGGACATGTGTCTTGAAAAAAAACCCAATATATATATATGTAAATACAGTGTCAGCAAGTGTACTAGGTCTTCATTAATTGTTAACTACATGTAGCTCCAGTTAAAGTCCTGGCTGATCACCTACATTTGGGGTGATGTAATCATTCCACTGCTACCAATTAAACCAGGATGAGAAGAAGTCATTCTGATGACCTCAGGCTGAATGAAGCGGTGTGTGCCTGCATGTCCGTATGTGCGGGAGAGAAAGAGGACGTGCTGAACCCAGCCAAAAGAGCACCATGTGGGACTGCAGTGGCAGATGGATTCAGCAGGAACAGTCTGAGGAGCCGAATAAGTTCCTCATTCTCATGCACAGGACAGCTAATGTTAAAGGAACAGTTCAGTGGAAAGCCAAATCTACACTTTTTTCCTTTACGCCAGTCAGTGCACTCTTGTTTAGAAGTTAGCTTTGAAAGTTATGAGGCTAATAAACCCTATGCAGACGTTTAAATCAGGAGGAGACAGTTTGATCTTGTAAACTCCATGTATTAAAGAAAGACCTGCTCTTCAGTAAGAGCTAGTGGGAGTTCGCTTACACTACAACTGCCACTGTAAATTCCCCTCTATTTATTACATAGAGTGCATTCACTGTCCTGCTGCTTCTATTGTTTGCACAATTATTATTTATTGCTGCCTACACCCACTCTGCATTTTTGCAAACCAAACAACTCCGTGCTAGAATGCAAAATCTGTCATCATATTGTATTCATTAAACTGTCAACTGCACTAAATGTTATCTTGTCCTGTCTGTACATATGTAGTCGTGTGGCATTTCTGTTTTTGTTCTTGTGGATTAAATGGCAAAAAACATGACCTGACTTGACTCATAACCTTTTTGCGTGTGATTGCACTCTTCTGCCACCAGTATATGCGAGAAAAAACGGACAAATTCCGTTTTGTATGGGTAGAAATGTGCGTACACATGAAAGTTAGTCTGCTACTAAACTCTCAAATTACACCAGCTACTCAAACTGTGGTCTGCTGCTGCCAAAGCCACTTAACTTCCAAATCTGGATATGACTGCTGGTCTGGGAGGGCATTTTGACAAGGTTACCAATATTACCAATATGTCATTTCACCTTAGACTGTCCTGATGCCAAATACGGAGTGACAACACAAAGTCTAAAAAGGTCTAAAACCACCTGGGGGGGGTGAGACATTAAGTGGACTCTCCAATTAAGTGCTTATATTTCATGCTTAAATGAACATGCATTTGCCTCAAACTGATCCAAAAGGCATCAACTGGTTCTCTTTAGAACACTTATCATCAATGTAGAATCTGTGAAGGGGGTTATCTAAGGAATTAATGAAATGAACAACACCTTTGACCAGAAAAACGAGGCACGAAGCCCATGCTAATCTATCTCTTTAAGGGTTAAAACACTCTGTGGCCTACAAGTCCATTAGCTGACGATTTGCATATGGCACTGACCTCGTCGTTTTGTTCTCCAGAATAATGGCAGCCCTCGTTAGAATGCACGGCTCATTCCGGGTTCACTGTTTAGACTGGTTAGTTATATTTATGGTGGAATAACAAGCCTGTTTTGGCATTTAGGACAGCGGCGAAAGGCCAAGCGTAAGTACTTCAGTAGCCGACGCCGCAGCTGACACTGAAACGGGGTGGGAGAGCAAACACATTGACCTTTGCTCATTACTGAGAGAGGAATAGAAATAGGGAGAGGGAGAACGAGGCAGAAGCCACAGGACGGCAAACAGAACAGCCCAGACTTTGGGGTTTCAGAGACCCAGCCTCAGCGTCTGCAGTACGGACAGTGTTGTCGCCCTGATCTTACTGGAAAATGACAAAGCACTGCACGTCCTCTATTTTCGGCTGTTCTCCAAAGGCCTTCCTGGGTCCTTTACTCCTCACAGCCTGTCAGATAGAACCTGCAGAGTTTGGCACAAAAAGGATGCAGCCTGCATGACTGGGCACATAATCCGCCAGCTACACTGTCGCATTTCAGCAGCACCGTTCGCTCCGGGTTTGGGCACCGAATTGGAAACTAGCTGCCTGGGCAAATGTCCACTATCGTAAAACCCACTTACCTCTAATCAATTTCATTATGATAATAGATGTGAATTATGGTGTGATGTTGCCATCCATTATCTGAACCGCTCATCCTAAGCAGGCTGTATATATAGATATGTGATAAATATATGTATATGTATATAAAAAACTTGATGTAAAATCATTTTAATGCTTAAGTATGGGCATTATCAATTACGAACGGGAGCCCACACCAGCAGTGTCCAACTAATCCCCACAGATTTGTAGTCATGCAGTCAAATTTCATGTAAATGAAATAAAATTACTGTTAAACTTCAATTAAAGAGTAACAGTGGAAAAGGTAGGACACAAACAGGCCTCAGAAGATTCTCTGAGACTGTGTAGAACTGGTCAGCAAGTTTCTAAGAGTCTTTCCTATTATGATAATGGTCCTTGGGTCAGTCTGATGCAATGCAATGTCAGACAACACACTCTTACGAAAAGCTACTACTGGATCTGCGTGCTGCCTACAGCACCTCAACAGCAAGCTAAGTAGCCAGCAACAGAATTAATGAGAATATGTACCATATTATGACATCTCCCACCATTTACTCCACCTCCAGAACTCCCCCTTCTGAAGTGTAACTGAGGTGAAACAGCAGCTTTAAAGGCGGTGGACAGTTTCCATTTACATTTAGCCTGTTGGCTTGACGCTACTGCCCAAAGCGACTTCCATTAACCAACTGCAGAGACAGTCCCCCAGAGCAGCTTGGGGTTAAGTGCCTCGGCCAGTGGCTCTCAGTGGCCATCAGCCATCGGCTCGGACCACGACCATGATGCCAACGCTGGGAAATACGGAGAAAAAAGATTGTGATCACTATTTCAGCTAAACACCTTGATAACGATAAATGTGACAGAATACAGTAATGTGGCACCCGGCCAATAAGAGAGAGACACCCCCCCCCCCAAATACTCTCAGATAACGGCTTTGCTTCCTCCCACAGACTCTGTGTCCTTTATAGACACCTGTTCATCCAAATGGAGAGCGTTAGTGTGCTGCAGAAAAAGTCTTGATTCTTCAGGGAAGGCTTCCCCCTTCAGGGAAGGAGTTCAGCTGCTTGTGTTGGACAATCGCAAACACCACTCCAGGCAACTCAGATCAGTTCTAACAGTGGGGACACGGGTATCGTTTACACTGGAGACGCCCACCACTTTCTCTAGGAGCCCATTTCATCCCCAACAATTTCTGAAAGATTTGGTAAACTTCACGGGTAAGTGGCAGCTTTGAACAAAAGGCTGATGGCAGAGAGACCTAGACTGAGAGGAAGAGTGAGTGAGAGAGTGAGAGAGAGATTAGATAGATAGAGATAGACAGATAGATATAGAGTGAGAGAAACAGAAAGAGAGAGAGAGAGAGAGAGAGAGAGAGAAAGAGAAACAGAGACTACCTATCTAAAACATTTGTTTTGTTTTCCAAACCAGGCAGGATAAACATATTACCAATATCAAATTCTAAACATGAATGTTGATGCAATAAATAAATGGTGGATTTTGCTGAATCTTCTCGCAGCCGGAGCGACGCCGTGGCGACACGGTTTCCACTGATGAGCCTCAGACCAGACTGCGAGCGCATTCATTTTCTGCTGAAGTGTCTGTTGAAAGCCGAGCCGCTTTTAAGTGGCCCTTCAAAGACTTCTGATTAAAGTGTAATAACTTCACTCCAAATGAGCTCAATCACCGGCTCGTCCGTCGCCCAGTCCGGCTTTTCGCTCACTCTCTCTGACCAGAGTGGACAGAGGCTGCTCCGCCAAATGAACAAAGCAATTAGGGTTAATGAGGGGTCGTGGGCAAGGGCGGCCGACCGGTGCTCCCGGCAGCCGTTTACTCGTCCATATCGTCATATTATCTCACCCTGTCCGGCACACGTAAACCACCGCTGACATTTAATCTCTGAGCTGGTGGGAAATGGACAAAGGGCAATTTGCAATGGCTAATCACCAAACCTGTGGCCCATGTCGGCCCACGTCAAGGAGAGTTGAGACAAATGCAGTGGACGTCTTTTTCTAAACCAGCATAATTATGGATTATGAACTGATCAAAGTCAATTTAGCCTTTAAAGACAAGTTTCTAAATCCTAATTATGTTCATTTACATTCTATATCAACTTTTCCCCTTTATATCAAATCAGTGGCATGACACTTTAGCTGACGATTAATTGCAATAATAATTAGAGGAAGAACAATAATAATAACAAACAAGTTATTTTTATTATTATTGCTGTTTTATTCCTTTTTTTCATGGATAAGCTTAATGTAACGATACACTATCAATATTTACAAATCACCTTTACATAAGTGAATAGATTTTACATTTAAGTTTAAGGGCATAGTGTTTACATCCAACATGCAACAGGTGGTCTGTGAATTTACACTTTATTTATTAGAATTATAATTTACACACTCTTCAAGCTTTTTAAGATGCAATAACACATTTCAAAGGTATTGGCAAATTATCGTTAGCTAATGTGTGACAGAAGGAAAACACATCTTGGCTGATCCATCTGTGTACATCTGAATTACACAATACACCATCATCGTCTTGCATCTTCTCTTATCATCTGGAGTGTTTTATTATCTTCACCGTTTGTAAACCTCAGCCGCCTTTAGCAGGGCATAAAAATGTAATGACAAATGACTTCTATTAACTTCCATTAAAACTCTGATAGTTTTTTTCCTCCAGTCCTGGAGATGCAAGAGCATCGACATGCTGTGTTAAAGGGAAAGTGCACCAAACCAACGACACGAGGCGAGAAACCAGTGAGAACAGCCCTGATAAAAGCATTATTGCCTATTATCCTTTTACAGAGACGGGCAAATCACCCTTGACACGAGTCTGGCATGGCAAACAGCGTCCCAATGAAGAGCAGATGCGCGTCTAATGAACTGGCCTCGCACTCATCAATAATTCACCAGTTTTCCACCTGCATGAGCCCGAGACCGGAGGGACGAGAGGAAATCAGGAAAACGGCCTGGTAAAAGCAGAGTGTAGAGCAGTAAAAGTGGCAGCGGCTCTCATTGTAACACAAATAGAATTTGTTGACTCGGTTAAGACAATTAACCTCCACCGAACAAAGTATTGAGGAGAACCAATTCTCCAACAATCACCTCAATGAAGTTCATTAGAAGGGCTATTGGATTAGAAGCTCATTTAATCTCAGGATCTAATCTTATCTCTTTTTCCTGTCTTCTTTTTCCACGCTGATTGCAGAGCCCAGAGTCCATCTCAGCAACCTTGGCGTAGCTCGGCGCTGAAGACGATCTGAAATTACGCCTATTACTGTTTTCTAAAGCAGTCAAGCAATCCTAATTATCCACTTTAAAAAATCTAACATGACGCATAAAAAAGGATTCGAAATGAAGGGCCTTGACCAGTGTGAAGAAGGACAAGTGAAATGGTGCCTCATCTTTCAGGAATCAGGTGGATATTTCTTCACTAATATGAATAATCTTTCAAGATTGAGCCTCATTTCCACTGCTTCACATAGAGACCCAATCACACCGCTCACAGTACTCTCCAAATAAGCCGCCGGATATGCTAATATTAGACTAATAGCAGGCGATTAAACAGGGAGATAATGGTACACCTGATGCTAGGAGAGGTGATACATTTCTCAGCAGTCTCTTCTCTGCCGAAAGCACGTGGTGAGCAGAATTAGCATGGTATGAGCATCCGGCTTTGCGTGTCCATGCTGGGGTTTGGTAAGGCTTCACTGGTTCTTTACTGATCTTTGGATATTTATATGAAAGATATTCATACATTCTGACAACACACTATGCTTCCAAAAGCATCCAGACAACCCTTTAAGATGCACCCACTGCTGTGTCTAGATGCACACAGCTTCTATAATCTTCCTAGAAAAGCAATGGCAACAGAATGAGACACTCTGGAGCTTAAGGTCAATTTGTGCCCAAAGATAAGCTTCATCTAGAGCAGTGGTTCCCAAACTGGGGGCGCGAAGGTATTGCAGAGGGGCGCACAAATGGGATAACCTGTGTAGTTTGAATTGGTGAGGGGGGGGGGGGGGCTCATTAATGTTCTTCTCTAGAAAAGGGGGGCCCTGCAGAGAAAGTTTGGGAACCCCTGATCTAGAGGGAATTAAAGCCCCCCATTAGCATTTGGGCTGTCGAACAGTGCAACTAGGCCGAGGTTGGGAGGGAATTCTGTCAACAGGACTATAGTTTCAATGTGCTGATAAAATGAAAGCTCAGAATGATGACTGTGAGATGATTACGATCAGATCCAGGGCTACTGGCTGTATTTAATTACTATTATTATTACTGAGATCATGGTATAAAACAGTTCTGTAGCCTCGGAAGCCCAGGCTGTATCTCATCTAAGTAAGGTGAGAGGTCAGTTTAATGGTAAGGGAAACACTAACATAATTATTTAACTCATGCTAGTAAAGTTATGCTGGTAAAGCCTTTCTAGGAAATAAACTCTAAGGTAATAAAAAAATACAGGAAATTCTGGAAAATTAAGGGAAAAAGTGCACAGATTAAGGCTGATTAAGGGCTAAAACTACTGAATTTCCCCCTTACTTTTTCAAATTTGCCACTTAAATAATACAACCTCCTGAATTAGCGCCTTAAATATAAGATGAAGGGGGTTCACACTCATGCCTTAAATCTAACTTAAAGGTAAAATTAAGGTGTCGGTTTCACAATTAACAGCCAGGGGTAAATTAAGGTAGAGTTAAGCACATTTAAGTACATTGTGTTTCATAGTGAGAGGCACAGGTACTATAAAAACACAGTAAATATAATCTCCACAGAAAAACACTGTAAATAGAACATGATATGACATGCTGTGCCCAAAGCCATACATTGGCTAAAAGAGCATAAAGCCCCTCAGCATTGGGCTGTGCAGCAATGTGATAGAGTGATAGAGCTCCATCCAGTATGTTTAGGTTGTGTATGTGGCATTTTGATCCAGAACTGATCCAACATCAGTATACCCACTTTTCATAATTGAATAAAATCCTGAATACAGTCATGCACTTTTTCCCCACTTGAATATCCTGTTTCACTAAGAAAAATGCCAATTCGGCCCCAGAGCGAGTGACAAGTGCTGACACAATCTCATATGGTCTTTTTCATACAATAACACATTAGTATTTAAGAAAATCATTACTCATAGCAACCGTGTAGCTCACAATATTACATTTGATTACCTTTCAAAATGATCAGGTAGTTTGCATGTAAAGTGATTACATTTTTCTATTTTAGCTTCACTTTCAGGGTTTCGAAACCCAAATGTCTCCCTGATATCTGAAGAATGCCTCCAGAAACCCCTCGAATCCCCTCGTAGCTCCATCTGGCTGGTGTTCTGAGACTGTTGCCCATCTGTTGATGCACAGTTTGTGCTCTAGTCCTGGTCATTATGTTTGTTAAGTCATTGCTTATAAAACCTGATTTAGGCATAGACGCCACATACTAAGCTACTTCTGGACAGTTGTTCAATTGTTGTGGCTGCACACTAGAGGATACTCGAGGAAACAGTGGCTGTTCAAGATAAAAAGTTAGTATCAAAGCTAACAGACTCGCTCAGCCTCTATTTTTAGAGAATTTCTATCCCAGAGTGGAGGCAGCCCCGAGGAGAAGAAGTTCTAAGAATTAAATATACACAATCTTCGTGAAAGCAGAACACTTCTTTTAATTCCTTTTTTGAGAATGCTTAGCTTCATTCTGTTCTGAGGGCATTCGAATAATAGGAATATACTGAGGTGGGCCTTTTCCATTTATTAAGAACCTGAAGCCGTGACCCAGGCCGTCTGGAAACAGATTCTATACCTGTCCATGCTGTAAACCCACTCCAGTCTCGAGAGGAGGCACTAGTTTTGTTTCCTCTTCATTCTGACAGATGCATAATGTTTAGTGTTGCATTAATAGACGCCTACGGCTGAGAAGCGATTGAGGAACCTTCTTTTCTTCTCTCTTTCAACCCAGCCTTTAAGTGCAGACATCACTATGAGACCTGGGTTCAGTCACCTGCCTTTGAAGTTGGCTGTGGGGAGTAAAAGCCTTCCGCGCGGAGATCGAAAGAACTGCCTCGATAATCTTGAAAAGCGAATTTCGGCCTTGAAATAAAGGCGGGCACTTTTTCCAAGGCTGGCAGATATAACCAGATTGCATTTCCACAAGACAATGTGTGACTGCATCAATGCTATAAAACCAGTGTTTGGAAACAGCCGAACATTGGTTGTATGGGCACAAAAAGTTTGTGTTGAAAAACAAAATCAACTGGATTCAAACCAGCGCCTTTTCAATTCTCTTCATTTAGTGCCCGGTGTTTTATCTCTGAACCATCAGGGTGACGGCGTTAACTCACTGTCTCTTACCAACCATTTGTGGTTAAGGATGACTGAACATGTAGCCACATTCACCCACAACGAAATGTTACATGTCTTTTTTTAGAAGTAACATGAGCTTTAGTGTCTTGACATCTGGTTATGAGTCTGCAGTGAGTTTATTGTATCGTTTCTCTGTGTTTTGTCCCTGTCTGGCTGCCTTAGCCGTGATGTCACAGTCTCTCTCTCCAACACATATTTTTAAGGTGACTCAAATGTCTGCTCTCTCTTCCCATACATTACAAGGTGTCCTCGGGTTACAACAGTCTCAACATACTAGGGCATTAACGACTCCAGGTTTTTTCAAGTCGACAATTAAACAAACCAAAACAATGGCTGATAACTTGAATTTTCTGGTAAATTTAAGTGTACAACAGAAAGTTTAAGCCACAGCAGCCACTCAGTGTCCTCCGGACTGGGTGACTCTCTGCAGTGCTAGCGTTAGCCATGTTAGCTAGCGGATGCTGTTTCCGATGTTTCCGACTGTCACTGTACTTTAACACTGACTTGCAGATTGTGCAGGTCTCCGTGCTGTTTGTGTGTCTAGAGTGAAGTATCT